>PGFW01055079.1:0-11338 GCA_003123925.1 Haematobia irritans | reverse complement strand
GAGCGGTGTTTTGCGGGCTGTTAACTAGTAATACACCCGAGTTTTCTTCCGTCGATATGTGACAATGGATTAAAACATGGCTCCATCATTACACTTCCTGAGTCCAATCGACAGTCGGCTGGGTGGACCAGCGACCGATGAACCGTCTCCGTAGCGATGGAATAGAACTCAAAAGTCGCTGGCGAAAGTAAATGGCCTTCTGTGTTTTTGGGAATGCGCATGCAATAATTTTATCGATTATTTTGAGAATAGGAAAAACCTCAACAGTGACTATTTATTGGCGTTATTGGAAGCGTTTGAGGTCGAATCGCGGCAAAAACGGTCCCCATATGAAGAAAGAAAAAGTGTTGTTCCACCAGACAACGCACCGTGCCACACGTCATTGAGAAACGTATGGCCAAAAAATTCATGAATTAGAGTTTTTTCTCCAGATCTGGTCCCCCAACCTGTTTAACATCATATTGAAATTTCATCTTTTTGTTTAACATATTTCCAAATGTTGTCTTTCTTTCGTGTAATTTGGCTACTCAAAGAGAACAGCGTTCTTAAAAAGGTTGTTCCAAGTATTGGTTTCATGCGGACCTTGGTCTATGACGGAAATCGTACACCAACCCGGACGGTGTTCCTTCTGGAATGAGTTCACAATCCTGATCGCTAAGTGGACAATTTTTTTTTGACTAGAACTGACACTGCACACTAGAGATAGGTCCTATACCCTTTCCTGGTCCTATAACCCATTTCCCGATTAGTGGTTTGATGCATATATAGATTTTTAGGTGGCTTTGATGAAACATGTTGCTCTGAAGATCAGCTTCACAATTACGCATTATTTCCCGAAGATATGTTTTGCCACTACCGGCAATATAGGGACTTCATCAGATTCTGGATTTATAAGAACCATTATTGTTTGAGTTAGTAAAAGAAGAAAAATTATTTTTTAAGATCCCATTTAGGTAAATCGGATAAACATGACGGTACTAGGTTTTAGGTTAGGTGGCAGGCCCGATGTATCAGGCTCACTTAGACTCTTCAGTTCCATACTGTTGAGTGGTGAATTCTCCTTTATCACTGAGTTGCAGCGCCGATTCCATGTTAAGCTCAATGACAAGGGTCTCCTGTTTATAGTTGAATCGAACGATGTTCACACATTGCCAGTGAACCACTTATGAGAAGTTTTGAACCTCAGAAATGTCACCGCTTTATCTGGGTCGGATATCAATCGCTGAAACACTTCTTGCGTGTCGATCGAAGCAGAATCGCAACCACGACCTTGTGTAGCAAGGCGGGCATTGCTACCATTGTGTCGGCGCGGGAGTCCAGAATTCCACCGACGCCAATGCGGGAGATTGGTCTTATTGGAGACTATATTTTTATTTTGCTGCCTCCAACCTCTGGATTTCTCTAGTGCGAAATAGATACTTAAGAATGGTCGGGGGTCGTTTATATGGTGCTACTTTCAAAACACTGAATCGATTATAGTCATCTTGACCTGTGCCAGGGAAGACCCTGATAAACAAGGGCCGACGACAGGCATTTTTAGTGTCTTAGGAATCACACTGCCAATTTTCAAAACCGGTAAGAAGTGATCTTTTTAGATAGAGGATAGACAACGCACATTCGTTGGATTGTACTCGGATAAGGACAGCTGGGAACAGTTCCCCCCTCCAAAACCAATTTTCACAAAATCAATAGCGGTTTAGTAAACGACTCGTCAGACCGTCACAGAAAAGTATGATCGGCACGAACAGTTCCCAATTCAAATATTCAAGAACTGCGTTAGCGAGTTTTTGAAGCAAGACTACACCCTCAAAAAAAAAAAATAGCTTCTGTAACATTATACCCCAAATTATTTGCTTTCAAGGCATATTATTTTTCAGGTTTGGTTAAACAAAAATATTGTTTGTATTGTTCAAACTATTCGTTTTCACCTTAGGGCCACACAGTAAAAAATTTTAATTACACTCAAATCGATGTTTGACGGTGCAAACGGAAAAGAGATATGTTGTACGAATTTATTTCCGGCATAAGCTTTTTTTCGGGAGTTCAAAGTGTGGTTCTGTTGGGTTTAATGAACTTTTCTGAATTTATTCTGATAATTGCGTTTGATAGTTTTGCTGCAAGTACCAAGGATGCTGATCGAGGAATGTGGGTTATTCCGAAACGTCGCGGCCATCACCATTTCTTGCCCAGTCTATTAGGGCTTTGCCCAATAAATTTGGACAAACTTCTTTTCATCTGTTCACTAAAACTTGTGCTTTAGTCAATGGCAATGGTTTTAAGCTGCATGGTTTAGCTAATCAAAAAAAAAACAACAATGAAATTTTCTTTGTTGTGGATATTTTTTTAAGGCGGACACATCGTTACTTCCATTATTTTTACTTGCAGCTTACTCTCCAGGTCTCTCTAACCAACATATATGTTATAGGCTACTTTTCTAAATTAATATATGTTTGCATCTAAGCATTTATATTTTACAAATTTTTTCATTACCTATATTGTCCCAAACATATTAACCTATATTGTCCCCATGAACATGTCTATGCTAGTTTATGAACATCTATATGCTTAGCACTTAAACATATTGTTGTTTAAACATTTGAGTTCCCCCCAACATATTATTTATTACACCCACATTATGAAAAACAGTCCTTTTCGTCCGTCTAGGGGCGGTAATGGGAACCAACATATCGACTTTCCTCTTTTTACAAAATGGGAAAGGTCGCATATTTTTGTTTCAAAATTTTTAATAAAGTCAACTTTTTTGATTAAGTCGATGTTTACAAAATTTTCCTATTCGACTTTTTAAATTAAAAAAATCCGAGTCGGGATTAACAAGAGTCAACTTTTTAGTACAAAATAATTCTCGACAAGTATTATCGGCCGTAGTTCGGCCAGGCCGAGCTTTATTGTACCTCCAATGGTTTCGTAGAAACTTCTACGCAGACTGTCCATCCACAATCGAATTTTCTTGGGTTTTGGTATCTTAAAACTTCTTAACATCGTTACTAAATTGATGTTCATGTCCAATACGTGGTATATACTACACAAAAAAGGATATGTATCAGGTAACGTCTACAAATAATTACAAATCGATATGCGACTTCTGCCCACGGTACGTAGAGACCCAGAATTGAAATATTGGGGGTTCGTTATATGGGGCTATAATAGAAATTATGAACGTGATATTGGACCAATTTTGTAGTGATTGGGATCGGATTTATCTGAGGGATACTATCATAACTATCGACCGTAGGACCTTAGTATAGGCATGGTTATTAACGGCATATAATAGCGGCATGTACAAATTTCAACTGAGGCCTCCAAAACCAATCTCGGATCGGTTATATATGGGGGCTACATGGTGATCTATGGATGATGTGGACCACTTTTAGGCATTGGTTCTGTTGGATTACCAATATACTACATCACGTACATAATTTCAACCGAATCGGATCATTTTGCTCTTCAGGGGATCGAGATCGCATGTTGGGGTCAGGTTTTATGGGGACTATATTTATAATTATGGACCGATTTCGACCAATTTTTGCATGGTTTGTTTGAGGCATATACTACACCACGTATTCAACTTTCAATTTGAATCAGATGATATTTTTGTTTTTCCAAGAGGGCTCCGGAGGTCAAACCTGAGTTGATCGCGTTATATGGGGCTATTATATTATGGACCGATGTGGGGACCAATTTTGCGCATGGCATTTAGAGACCATATACTAACACCATGCCACCAATTTGACCTCATCGGATTTGAAATTTGCTCTCTCTTAGGCCTCCGCAAGCTAAATCGGTGGAGATTCGGTTTATAATAGGGGCAATATTTATATAATTATTGCCATTACAACACCATCATATACCAACAACCATGTACAAATTTCAGCAGGATCGCGGATGAATTTGCTTCTCTTTAGGCTTCCGCAGCCAATCTGGGGATCGGTTTTATTGGGGGCTGATATATAATTATGGACGATGTGCGACCAATTTTGCATGGTTGTTAGAGCCCATATACCAAACACCATGACAATTTTCAGCAGGATCGGATGAAAATTGCTTCTGTTTCTAGCTCCGGCCAAGCCAAAATCTGGGGAATCGGTTTATATGGGCGCTATATACATGAATTATTAGACGATTGGTGGACAATTTTTGCATGCGTTGTTCGAGGACCAATATTACTAACACCATGTACCATATTGCAGCCGGGATCGGCATGAAATATGCTTCTGGTTAGAGGTCCACAAGCAAATCTGAGGGTCCCTTTTATATGGGGCTTACGTAAAAGTGGGACCGATATGGCACATTTTCAATACCATCCCGACTCTACATCGATAACAACTACTTGTGCCAAGTTTCAAGTCCGATATCTTGTTTCCGTTCGCAGTTAGCGTGATTTCAACAGACGGACGGACGGACGACGAATGCTTAGATCGACTCAGAATTTCAGCCACGACCCAGAATATATATACTTTATGGCGGTCTTAGAGCAATATTTCGAGTGTTTACCACGACTGACAAAATATTACCCCTCTATGCTTGGAGGGTTAAAAATGTCACTCTCCACTTTTTCAAGGAAAAACTCATTTGTAACATATCACAACATCAACGGTAAATGATTTGAAGGCGACGATTTTGGAATTTCATTTATAATTTTTATAGCCATTAATAAATTATAAATTAAATAATAAAAGAAAAGTTGAGTACTAACTCAATCGTTTTCGAAACAATTTTGAATTTTGATGGGCTATTATTTTGAAATTATTGTCATTTATTTTTTTCTCTCTCTTTCTTGCCATGTTCGTATATCCCTTAACCCACGAACAAGGAGATTGTCTATAACTTTTTATAGCAAGTCATCAATCCACGGGAAATGGAGGTCTGCTGTGCGCTGATTACAAATTTTGGGCAAATACACTCACGAAATAGTCCAGTTCACATTTTCCGAGTTATATTCACTTACAGTTTTTCGACTACACCCATTGATGTTAAGAATTTCATACCAGTTCTTGATTTTTAATCCATGCTCTTACAAGTCACCAGGTTCACCTGGAGAGTAGAAAGAAATAACCCTCTTCGCCATTCAAATTCCCTAACATTATCATATTCATCTCAAAGCCAATTGGTGTGTGTACTTTACTTGTGCATATACCTTCATTAATAATTTTTGCATAATAATCATTTTTTGGCTGGGAAATTGCTGAACATACTTTCACCTTCAAGAACGGAAAACTGTTAGATCGTTCCTACATAGTTCCGTACCCAGGCTCTATTAAACCTAATAGCGCATACCTTGTGTTTTAGGCCATAAAGCAATGGAAATTGCCAATGGATTTCATTCTTCACGAGTACGAGGCGACGACATTTGTATATGTGTGTGTGTTTTGTGTTTATATGAGGATTATTTGATAACAATTCATGAACATCATGACATATCGCAATCTTCCGTTGCCAATTTGTGCCCAACTCCAGAGGTATGAGCAACAATGTTGAGACATTGCGTATCCGCTCACCTGCAGAAAAACGCATTCCATGGAAGCGATAATAATTGACTTACCCTACAGGAAACATTTCAAAGTCACGCGTAAAAGCCTTCAATGTTCCTGGATTTTGCTTTTATACTCGACATATTCCCCAAAAACGTGTTCACGTAACATATAAACGAGGACGTTAGGACGTGGAAAACGGTCTGGTGATTTCTTAAAAAATAAAAAAATGTGACTATCATGGTGCAATTGCCAAGTCAAGATTATTGTCATTGTACTTAGTGGACAACTCTTTCTATACAATCTGAACAATTTACACTTTGGATGCTTTTAAAGCATTTTCTCTTTTATTTATGTGGCACCTAGAGTGCCAAGTACCTTAAATCAAAGATTGTTTGGTTTGAGAGATATAAACTTATAGAAGAATTGGCAAGCGGGGTTTATTTTAATCGAATTCTATCTATGAGGAAACATTCAAAGTTTTGAATTTGCTAATAGCACTATATTGCTGTTTGAGTCGAAAGGATACATGAATTGTCTGCCAATTTGAAATTAGCCTTGAATTTATGAAATATTAGATTTTCTAAATTCGCAGCCAGCCCTATGGTTGCTGTTACTTTGGACTTGAAAGCTTGGCACAGTAGTTGTTATTGATTTGTGTTCGATGGTTTGAAAATGGGCATATCGGCCACTTTCAGTTATAGCCCATATAAACGGACCCAATTTTGTTTGCGATTGCCTCTAAAGAATCAAATTTCATCCGATCCGGCCTTGAATTTGGTTCATGGTGTTAGTAATTGGTCTCTCACACCATGCAACTTTGGTCCACATTGGTCATAATCTATATTAGGCCCCCATTAAACCGTCCCCGATTTGGCTTGTGTGAGCCTCTAAGAGAAGCAAATTTCATCCAATCGGCTGAAATTTGTTACGTGTTGTTACTCATATGTTTCTAACACATTGCAAAATTGGCAAATCGTCCAATTATTAGAATAGCTCGCCATAATAAACCGATCCCAGATTTGACCGCCGGAGTCTCTTAAGAGGTACGCAAATTCCGATTTCTTTTTCGGTTGAAATTTGGTAGGTACGTGGTTTAGTTATATTGGTCTCTACAAGCATGCAAAAATTGGGACATTTGGTCAATAATTATTATATAGGCCCATATAAAACCGTATCTTCAGATAATGGATCTCGGAGCCTTCTAGAAAGAGCCAAATTCAATTCGATCCAATTGAAATTTAGTACGTGGTGTTAGTATTGGTCTCTAACAGCATCGCAAATTTGGGACATTTTGGTCCATAATTAATTCAGTCCCCATACAAATCGAATCCCCAGAATTTCGACCTCTTGGAGGAGCAAAATTCATCCTATTTCGTTTTGAATTTGCGGTTAGTAAAGGGTTATTTTGTTAAGATACTTGGTAACTTTTTTTATTTTGAAACTAACGCATAAATTTGCAAATCTTCATCGTTCTTTATTTTGAAACGTTAGATTGGGTCCATGACATTTCTTGGTGAAGATAAGTTAGACCGCGGCTGCGCTCTTTAGGTTGGTCCATTTCGGAAAGTCCACTTTGGGCAACTTTTTTCGGCATTTCGGGCCGGATAGCCCGATTTTCTTCGGAAATGTTGTCTTCCCAAGCTGGAATAGTTGCTGGCTTATTTCTGTTGACTTTAGACTTGACGTTAGCCCCACAAAATAGTCTAAGGCGTCAAATCGCATTTCTTGGTGGCCAAACTTACCGTCCATTTCTTGAGATGAATTGTTCTTCGAAGTTTTCCCTCCAAATGCATAGAATCGCGAGCTGTGTGGGCATGGTAGCGCCATCTTGTTGAACCACATTGTCAACCAAGTCTCAGTTCTTCCATTTTGGCAACGAAAAAGTTTGTTAGGCATCGAACGATGCGATTCGCCATTCACCGTAACGTTGCGTCCCACCAGCTCTTTGAAAAATTACGGTTTCCATGTTCCCCAGCGTTACAAACCACACCAAACAGTGCATTTTTTGGGATGCATGGGCAGCTTCTTGAACGGCTTCTGGTTGCTCTTCACTCCAAATGCGGCAATTTTGCTTATTACGTGCCATTCAACGCCACAGAACTGGCCTCATCGCTGAACACAAATTTGTCGATTAAAAAAGCGGATTTTTCTGCCAACTTTTCCTTAGGGCCCATTCACTGAAAAATTCGACGTTGTGGCATCTGTTAGTAAGTCTATTCATGATTGAATGTCCAAAGCTACTGAGATCCTTTCTCTCTTTGACACCATGTCTGAGAATCCCCACGTGATCTGTCAAATAAAGCATTGAAAACTCCTAACCTCAAAAGATCACCCTTAATATGACCACTACCAGCCATGCAAATTGGACATTTCGGTCTTTAGTTTTATAGCGATGGCCAATACACAAAATTGGTTCCATTCTGCCAAAAAATAATCTACCAAACCATTCTTCATAGAATTTTGATCAAATTTTATTACTATAGAAAGCTTGTGTCAAGTTTTATTTCTATAGGACAAGTTGGTGTCAAGTTCTTATTTCTATACGAAAATTTTGTCAAATTTATATTTCTATAGAATTTTGTCAAATTTTATTTCTATAGGAAATTTTTGTCAACTATTTTTATTTCTTCTAGAAAATTTTTGTCAAATTTCTTCTCTATTTTGTCAACGGTTTTATTCTATAAAAAAATTGGGCATAATTTTATTTCTTTATAAAAAAATTTGCATCATTTTATTTTTATTGAAAATATTTGTCAACTTGAATTATATACGTATTTAATCGTCTTTTTATACCCACCCCCTTAGAATGGCTGACGGGGGTATAACAGGTTTGTTCTTCCGTTTGATAACCACATCGAATATCGATTTCCGACTTATATAAAGTATGTATATTTCTGATCAGGAGGAATTATCATAGACGATATAACGTATGTCGTTCTGTCATGTCTGTCTGTTTGTATCACGCCTCAGTCTTCATAATGAAGCACATCGCTGCTGACAATTTTGCCACAAATCGTCTTTTGTATGCGGCAGTGTCAAGTTCGAAGCATGGGCTTTATCGGTCAAGACTTTTGATATAGTCCCCATATAAACCGGCCTCCCGATTTGGGGTCTTGGGCTTTATAAAACCGAGTTTTCTATCCAATTTGCTGAATTGGGAATCTAGGGGTATTTTTAGGACCACAAGAGGTGTGCCAAAAATTGGTGAGTTATCCGGTCCATATTTTGGTTATCGCCCCCATATTAGACCGATCTTCCGATTTATTTCTAGGCTTCTAGATTGCTAGTTTCTATCCAATTCGCCTGAATTGGAAATCTAGAGGTATTTTAGCACCTAAGAGGTGTGCCCAAATGGGTGGACTATCGGCTTGATGATTAGGTATTAGCCCCATATAGACCGATTTCCCGATTTTTACTTCTTAGGGCTTCTAGAATCCGTAGTTATTATACAATTTGCGTTGAACATTTGACATCTTAGAGCGTATTTTGAGGACCATACGAGGTGTGCTAAATATGAGTGAGTATTCGTCCGGTTTTGGTATTCCCCATATAGACCGATCTCCCGATTTGGTGGGCTCTTGGGCTTATAGAATCCGTGTTTTCTATCCATTTAGCCTGAAATGGATAATCTCCAAGTATTTTGGACCTTAAATATGAGAGACGAAAAAGGGCGTGTATTGGTCCATGTTTTGGTTTTCTCTCCCATAGACCGATCTCCGATTTTCTTCTGCGGCATTTTAGAACCATAATTCTTTATCAAATTTGCATGATTTTAAACCTAGAAAGTATTTTTAGGAACATTAAAGTGGTGTGCCCGGAAATGGTGATATCGTTCCATGTGCACTGATTAATGAATTGCTTGAACTGGAATATAGTTTTCCAGATTTTTACTTTCTAGGTAATCATTTAAAATATGGGGGTAAAATCTACAGATGTTGATTTTAATTCAAGGCGTATATTTCATTTTTCTTGAACACTGCACACGATGTTTATGTTCTGTTAAAACTCAACAAATATATTCTTATAAATCCAGATCCTGATCTAGTCTTCACTTAGGTTAAAATCTTTGAATTTATCTTCGGGAAGTGTACTGGTTGAAACTTGATTCTGGTTGTCACCAATCCCCGCTGAATTTTTCACAGGAAACGTATAATTAATTTGATTCATGGTTGGTGGGTATTTAAGATTCGGCACCGGCCGAACTTACTGCTTTATATGCTTGTTTTTGTTACTATTCGTATAGAGTTAACTTAGATTTAGAAACGGTGTTAAGAAAAACCAAAAAAGTGTTTTTAAATAACTTGCCGTCTGCCGTTATTATCGCAACCGCTAGTAATTCGATGTGATGACAGTCTTTCAGGTAGAAATTTCTACGCAGTCCTGGTCTGGAAGGGTACACTAATTCCGTCTGCCCAAACTTACGGCCCGACATACACTTGCTTATATACATACTCGAATTTGACAATCCAGGAATCTGAATACTCAACTTAAGATATTTACTGAACATAATTAAACAGTCCTTATTTATCCATTCAATTCCAACAACAAGAATCTGCAAATAATATTAACAATTTTTGTATCAAAGCTAATTGCATGTCTTGCATAGAGGTACCCAGCAAAAAATTGGAAGTTTTCCAAAAGGCACAGCTTTCAAATCACTCTCCAGAAGATGCACTCCCATTGTTCTTTATTCAACTACCAGGAAGTTCCATTTTTATAACTTTGTTTTTCGTACTTTTTACTTTTTTTTTACTGAGTAGATTCAGAAAATGGTACAAATCATTAATTTTGTCTAAATCACGTTTCCGACAAGCTTTTAGAATCCATTAAAAATTAAAATTATTTATTTGACAAATAGAATTTTTTATTTACATCCAAATACATTGAATTCGGATCACACCTTAAAGCAAGTGATGCAAATTCAGCTGCAACGGCTGGTGCTGGAGGCATAAGGACATTCCGTCCTATGACAAGCCCATGTTAAACACATGCGCTTCTGCGTCATTTTGCCCACTTCCGGATCAAAGAAACATTCTTTCATTCCATTACTTTTTTGCCGACGCTTTTTTTGCTGGGTAGTTGTAGTAATTTTTGCTTTTTGATTGTTTTAAGGCCGACAAAATACTTGTGGTGTAGCTGTATTTGCAGTTCTTTTACTATTTTGTAGTTAAGTATAAAACATTGCCTGAAAATTTATGTTGGCACCTAATTAATTTGCTCGCGAATATATTCTACTGTCATTTGTGAATACAGATAATAATTATTTGTTATACAAATGTGAGAATTCATTACGAATTTGGTGTCATTACATGTGTCATTACATGTGTCATTAGAATTTATATGAAAAAATTAGGTCAACATATATATCTTAATTACTAGGCAGATAAGGGTTTCTGGGATACTCAAGGATATTTGATGAAGGACTATGTTAGTAGAATTTTGTTCATTTGGAAATTTGTGTAAGTTTTTATTTTGTACTGTACTATATGTAAAGTGTTTGTAATAAAATGTATTGAATAAAATATATATAGGGCGAAAACCTATGTTGTTAGCACTTATATTTCCTGTTTATTTTCACAATTCATTATGATTGTAAATATATAAATAAATAATAAATAAATAGATGAAATATGTATATTTTTGCGACAAATACTCGTTTTGCTAATTGACTTATGTACTGAGTTGGAAATAGGTCTCAATATTCTAGAGGATTTCAATTGAAATCAGGTAAGTATTCTTGTAGGAAATATTTATAATTTCAAAGTGAACTGAAATATATCGCTCTATATTTAGCAATGGTATAGTTCCTATTTGTCAAAGCTCTATAATTTATACCATTAAGTTAC
>PGFW01055072.1:2062-13661 GCA_003123925.1 Haematobia irritans | reverse complement strand
AGTGGGGGTTTAATAAGTTTGTCATTCCGTTTGTAACACATCGAAATATCGATTTCCGACTATAAAGTATATATATTCTTGATCAGGGAGAAATTCTAAGACGATATAACGATGTTCGTCTGTCCGTCTGTCTGTCTGCCTGTCTGTTATAATCACGCTACAGTCTTCAATAATGAAGCAATCGTGCTGAAATTTTGCACAAACTCGTCTTTTATCTGCAGGCAGGTCAAGTTCGAAGATGGGCTATATCGGTCCAGGTTTTGATATAGTCCCCATATAAACTGACCTCCCGATTTGGGGTTTTGGGCTTATAGAAATCGTAGTTTTTATCTAATTTGCCTGAAATTTGATATCTAGAGGTATTTTATGACCATAAAGAGGTGTGCCAAAAATGGTGAGTATCGGTCCATATTTTGGTATAGCCCCCATATAGACCGATCTCCCGATTTTACTTCTTGGGCTTCTAGAATCCGAAGTTTTTATCCTATTTGCCTGAAATTGGAAATCTAGAGGTATTTTCGGGTCATAAAGAGGTGTGCCGAAAACGGTGAGTATCGGTCCATATTTTAGTATAGCCCCCATAAGAACGATCTCCCGATTTAACTTCTTGGGTTTCTAGAAACCGTAGTTTTTATCTGATTTGCCTGAAATTGTAAATATTCTGGTATTTTAGGCTCACAAAAACGTGTATCGGATTAAGTTTTTATCGGTCCATTTGGTAATGCCTCCATATAGACCGACTTCACTTCTTGAGGGTGTAGAAGGCGCACTGATCATGAAAATGGCTTGAAACTCAATGTAAAATTTCCAGATTTTACTTCTACAAGAGATGTTAATGATTCCTCTAAAACTCAAACAAAAATGGTTCTTATAAATCCAGAATCTGATATAGTCCTCATAGGTGAAATACTTTAAATATTATCTTCGGGAAGTGTCCTCAAATCCTCAAGCCCCCTGAAATTTCAAAGGAAAACCCCAAATATTTAGCCTTTCAGGCGTGGGTCGTCGGTATTCTAACGCATTCGGTGTCGACACTTAGCTGCGCCCTGTATATACTTGTTCCTTCCCATTTTGTGGTATTTAATGGGAAGGAAAACGAAGTATATTTCAAAACAATTGTTTAGAGGGGCACTTAAATTTATAGTAGTTCACTATGGCAAAGTTCGACTTAAATTTAAAATAGATTTAAACTTAAAATGTTTTTTTGTCTTTTAAGAAACCACCTTTTTGGCTTGGAACTCACCACAAACCCTTAAATTAAGGTTAAAGTCTTTGGGTGTATAGAAAACACCCTAAAGCATCAAGGCTACGGAAGGTATTGAGGTTTACCTCTGGCACATATTAAAAACATCGGATTATTTTATAGTTCATTAATGTTGAACAACTTCTTTTCATTTATTCGCATTTGTTTCATATTTGTCTTACTTATTGAATACAAAAAATATATTTGTATAGCATTTCAAAGTAATTTGATCGAAAGCAAAATGATAAATAACTTTCATAGTAAATTCCTTCATAAATAAGTGAATAAAACATAAAGAATGGCCAAATTTCCTTTGCATTTTTGTTTTCATTAAATTCACTACAAACATAAATTGTTTCTCCCCCAAAAGCCTGTCATTAGGCCCTTAAGCTCAATGTATAAAATTTCATTTTTTCTTTTCAACCATAAAGACCTTTTCATCTTACATAGTAGAAATACCAGCAGCATTAAGATGCTAATGCAGAATAAATACTCTCGATTACATAAATTATGTGCAGAAGTATAGACACTGTCTCTTATCCGCAGATGGTCGGAACATCTGTGGCTGATAAATACCGGAAGCAAAGAAGTTAAGAGGAATGCGTGTAATAAGAAGTCATGAAATTGAATACATTTCCCCAACCAATTACGGCTAATTGTTTCACACTGTGACTCCGAAATGGACCAAAATAGTGTGTTAGTGCAAATTACGATAGCACTTTTAATGGACAACAAAGAAGATTCAACGCTAACTAATTGAGTTGTCAATCAATCTTGGAAATCTTTTCAAAGATTGTGTTGTAACACACTTTGGTAGTGAAAGTTGTGTGTAAGGACTCATCTTTGAGGAAAATAAATGGATTTAGATGGTGACAATTGATTAGGAAAGGTATTATGAAGGCCATGCACAAACGCAGAAGATTTAAGGAAGTAAATCATGCAAATATGGAACTATGTATATTTTGCAAGGGATGCTAGATCTCAATAACTTTAAGTGGTTCTGATACCCCTGTGATACTCAGGCAGAAACCTGAGCTTTAAGCTTTACGATTAAGGATCGGCAAGTTTGACTTTGAGCCAAAAAATCTTTTCAATATAAAATTTCATTTCATCAGCTGAAGTAACGTGCGACCTCTATCTATGCATCTTATGTATCAGATCATGCGAACGGACAGACTTGGCTAGGTACATTGGGAAATTGACGAAAAAAGACTGATTTTCATATGTTTCGGTGTAAAAAAATTATATGTTTGGAATTCAAAATTTAGCATTTTAGTTTTAAGTGCAAGCACATAATATTCATAAACTGATATAACATGTTTGGAACATATATGTTTATTAGAACATATTATATTTGAAACATCACATTTTCTAAAATAAAATGAAATTTCGTATAAAGATTTATATTCATATAGAATAGTGGAAATTCGAGAAAGAATAGAGGAAAAAGAATAAGATGGCACCGGAGATTGATAACGAAAAACATCAGCATTACACAACGATCACGAAATTTATTGATCCAATTGATTTGTTAATTGAAATGTCTTCAATCACAGAAATCATAGTATCAATTAAAAAATTAATTGATACTATTAATTTTTGTGAATTGAATTTGTTAATTGAATTTTTTTTTTTTAAATATATCAAGACTTTAATTAGAAAAATGTTCGTGAAAGTTTTTTCTGTGTATGATTCTGGCATATGAACGAGGTTCCCCAAAAATTTGTAACTCTAAAACATTATATAATTTACACATCCAATTGTGAATTCGGAGAAACTAATAGAGAGTGACAAAGATAGTAGATATATACAAGAAAATGAAAATTTGTTTTGTTATTGTTGGTTTCTTCCAGGGATCCGGAGCGGTCCATTTTTTTTTCGCTCCGCTCCGGAGAAAAGAAAAACCGCTCCGAGAAAAAAAATCGCTCCGCTCCTCTTCGAGAAAATTATAGTACAAACATTGTATTATTTGTTCAATTGAGTTTTATTTTATGGGGGCACAGCGTGACCCCATTTGTCGAAATCGGGCGATACATATATATGGGGAGCTATATCTAAATTTGATCCGATTTCTTCCAAATTCAATAGCGTTCGTCCTTGTGCCCAAAAAACTCCCTGTACCAAATTTCATCAAAATCGGTTAATAATTGCGACCGGAATCCTGTGAACAACAAATACATGGACAGACGGATGGACGGACGGACACCAAGCGCTAGATCGACTCAGGAGGTGATTCTGAGTCGATCGGTATATATTTTATGGGGTCTAAAATCAATATTTCTGGTAGGCACATTTTTTGGCAGATCAAACTTATTATACCCTTAGGGTATAATGACTTTAAAACAATCTGTTGAAACATTTTATTAATTTTGAAGATTTTTTCAGAAATATTAAATCCATTTTGACTTCATTAAAACGAAATGTTCATTCATGTTAGGATACACATTTTTATGTCGAATCACTTAGCTATAAGGACAAACAGACTTCATTGAAAAGTTTAGAGACTTTTAGACAAGGAAAAAACTTTTTTCAGAGAAATACGTCTTCTATTCTAAGCAAAATTCGTATTCGTATTTTAAGCATGTGAAATATTTGGCCTCCCGACAATATTCTTTGCGGTGCACCATCTACTATTTAATATGTGATAGAAACCAAATTTATGAAAATGGACCAAAATGGACCAAATTCTGTTTGGTCTGACCATCGGACCAAATTTAAAAATTAGAAATCTTTTGACAATTTTGCGTCAATCGACACGCAAACGGCAACGCTGATGGAATTGAAAGTCTATACACAGAGTAGAAGTAATACTCTCGAAAGTTTTTTTTTTGCAACACGACGTAGCAGGAAAGGGTTTTGTTATATTTTGTAATGTGTGTTGTGTATTTTTGCAACAACCTCCATCGAAATCAGTCCGTGGTATACCTACGAATATTCTTACTCAGATCTAGTGTTACCTAATTTCGCTTTTTTCCCCTTTATTGTAAAAATACATTTTCGAACAGCGTTTTTAAGAAATGTTCGTTCTCAAAAAAAGTAGATAACATGCAATAATACAAATCAAGTCATTAGTTTTCAATGTGAGAAAAAATTAAAATAAATGTATATGCGCACATTTTTCAACCAAAATTGAAACTATCCATAATTTTAATTAAATTTTCGAGAACCTATATCAGAAATAAGAGAATGCTAGGATATAGTACAATAGTAAAGCAAATATGAATGTCCTTACACTGAAAAAAAACATGCCCGGTTCCAAAGATTTTGTCTTTACTTTAAAAGTTTGGGTATTTAATTCCGAAGCCAAAAGAAGCGGAGAATAAAGCTAAGAAGACGCAATTTCTCTTATAAATGTGGGGGGGTTATTGTACTTGCTTCAAGGAAGCAAATGTTAATTTTTCATTTGTTTAGATTTTTTCGTCAGTTGTTATCAAAATCCTTTAAAAACCGATATTAACGACAATATTTATTTCCATAGTTTAAGAGCTCGACTTCCAGTTAGAATTATGCTAGTGTTCAAGTAAAAACATGTTCTTATTTTGTTATCGCATTTTTCTATGCTTTGTAGGCAAGATTGCAAAAAGGAAACCAAATTTTAAAGACATGTTTATTAATTTAAAGAATTTTTCTTAATTTACCTTACTTAATCGATCTTTACGTTGACCTTACCTCAAAATTTTATCTTTCATGTTAATGATTACACATTTTTAGAGTAAATCACTTAATCATAAGGACATTTCACAACTTTCATTCAAAAGTTTATTGACTTTTGGATGAGGAAAAAAACTTTATTTCTTTTTAGAGAAATGCGTCTTCCATGTTAAGCAAACTTTGCAGTTCTTATTCTAAGGGACATGAAATCCTTTCTGACTCACGAACAATATTTTTTGATCAGTGTAAGAGCCCTCACCCCGGACAAACTAAAAAAAGTAAATATAAATAAGATCGTTTAATTGCATTTTATTGACGGAGCCGGTTTTTCATTTGGAAAACGCCCTCCGCTTCCGATTTTAGAAAATACCGCTCCGCGCAACAAAAGGCGGTTGCTCCGCTCCTCTCCCGCGATCCTAGTTTCTTCTTCAATCATTGTCATTGTTATTTTTCAGCTTAAAGCAATTGCAGTTGCACTCCAAAACCAAAAGACAGAAACTCTAAAGAGGTGTAATACGGTTCAAATTTGGTCAAGGGAGAAAACGCGTGATCAAATCGGTGAACATTGTATTTTTAAAAATCAAATTAATTCTTTTTCAAGTTCATTAGTGATTAAAATTCTAGGAAAATATTTAGTTAGCGTTCTCGCTTTTCAAATCTAAATTGCCGGCGCCTCACGGCTTAACCACCTGCCATCAGATTTATGTACAGCAACCTTGTCACCTTCGTTCGCCGCGAGAAGCCAGTTTGGCCTTGAACTGCTGCTCCGATCCTTAGCGTTTTTTTGTTGGTCTGTCTTTAGTTCCGCCTTTTGAAATAGCCCAGTATTTCTTCAATTGGGCGGGAGCTTGGTCGGTGTTGGGAGGGTTTCTTGTCCATCGGGAACCAACCTGCACGTATGGGCGGGCGTACCCCACTCCATGGCTTTTACCCGGTAATTGGCAAGATGCCAATCGGGCCAAGAACAGTACGGAACAAACCGTGTCTGTTTTTCAGAGAAACGGCAGCTCAACACTATTTTCATGTAATTTCTTTGGTGGACCAGTCCCGGAAGCTATGAAAATGCTGCCACAGGTACAGACGGCTTGCACAAATAAGACTATATTCTTTGCGAAATTGACAATTTATATGCGTGCTTTGAAAATATTCTGCTACTTTCCCTTCCTTTTGCCGTATTAAAAACTCGTGCATGTTCACCGGAAGCTGCTTGTAGCTCCGGGCTTTGACGTCGTGGTTTTCGTCTCCCACATCCATTAGCCACTGCAGTCAAACTTCCGTCAGCATCGTTCGTGTACAGCCTCCGGGATCGCCGCTTATGGCCGGTCCGTAATTTTGTTTATCATTCCCGATTGGAGTCACTACCTTCTCTGCTAAGTCGTGATAGTCGGCTCGTTTTTTGGTCGGATGGCCCACGCTTTGTATACGCCCCTCGCACGGACCACCTCCTCGCCTTACTTTTGCAGGCTTTTCGCGAGCAGAGATGGTTACCGCACTCTCTATTTGTCATCATCTTCCAGCGGATCTCTCCGTTTCGAACATTCCCCCCGCATCCAGACGTTACTCGGGCTGTCGAAACAACGTTCCCAAACAAATTTATCTTACATTGGCTGTAACGCGTTTGATTTTGGCAACTTTTAGGCGGCATTCTTTGCCAGTTTCTTTCGGCGTCGCGGAGTAGTCTCGGATTTTCGCGAGGGCGCCGCTATGCCGGCGGGAGGCTGAGAGGATGTTGAGTTACGCTGCTCGTCCCTCTTGTTGGACGGCTTTGACACGCGAAGAGGTGAATTCAAACAAATGCAAATATCCACGGGAGGAACAGTATGCTACACACCAGCCCAACCTTCAAAATGAGGGGGTGTCAGTGTGTTTTAGATGGCAAAATTGAAGAAATACGTCAAAGGTATTTGATTAGGAGCCAAATTTTGGACGCGTGATGCACCTTATTCCTCAAGTTATTTGTCTTTGCGACTAACTGCAAGGGAGGGCGTAACACAGTAGGTGCAAAATTACCGAAAAAAACTATATTTTGAGTTAAGTCTTTATGAAATTGCTATTTACATATCTGTAAAAGAATCAACGTTTATCACAAAGAAATAAATTTCTGTAAAAAAAAACTTTCCATACAGATCGAAAAACATTGGGAAAACGATTATTTGTTTGTCTAAGAATTTCGTTTGTGAGGACAACGTCTGTAATGAGGAATAAACTGCCACTAAAAAAAAATCTGTCTAATATTTTCCGGTTTGCGTTTCTTTGAAAAATTTCCTTTCAAACTAAAATTATGCACATAGACATTGCTATCTCAAAACCACTGTCCCCCAGACAGAAGCAAGCATATCCAATAAAAATTTCGTACTGATAATATTACTTCTATGTATTACATATATACCAAGAGTTCCAACGAGAAAATTACTTGCGACGAAGATACTGAGCAGACATGTACTTCGACAAAATAATCGACATCCACTGAGCCTTTCTATACAACAACAGGAATCTGGATTACTATGTTTAATGGTCTTTGATGCTGACGATGTCTTAAGAGCATGGTGCTTTTGATTCCAAAGAGTTGGCGAGAGATGAACATGAAAAGATGTGTGTGAATAGAAGAGACTGATCTGGGATTATAGCACTCGTTACTAAGTGGAATTAGTTTTTATCGCCACCACCAATCAGTGATAGCCATCATTGCAATGTGTGAAATTACGGAAATGGAAAGGAAGCATTCAGCGTTCAGAGCAAAAGAATCAAATAGAACGTGCAATAGTTTCACATTGAAAGGAGAAACTCTGTACAAATGGATTTGGGGCGGGAGAAGAGGTGAATTAAAAAGAAACATGCCGGATTGTTAGATATGCGTGGAAGTGTTTAATGATGCGACTGAAAGGCCATTCCAAGCTGCATAAAACTCAATGACTTGAACAAGCACGGTATCATATGTGTTTGAGAAGTATCATATGTATTTAGTTATGTGAAAGGAAAATTGAATCTTTAAGGATTACAAAAATTAAAATAAGAATACAAAGCGAAAAATCTATTCATAGTTGCAAAGATTACAGTTCGAGTGGATAGCCACCAAAAAGCTTTTAAGTGAGAAGAAGAACAAACTTCACAATATTGACTTGACTTTCTTTGTTACTTTTAATACACCAATTCGCAGATTTCATTTCATTATAGAATATCAAAAACATGACTAAGTAAACACACAAAATTCTTTTTTCTGATTCAATTAATTTTTTAATTTAACTGTTTCCAATCACAGAAATGATAGTATCAATTAAAAACTTAATTGAAAGTCAATTTAAAAATTAATTGATTCTACTAAATTTTGTGATTGATTTTTGTTTCAATTAAAAAATTTGTTGAATCAACAAAATCTTTAATTGATTAAGATTTTAATTGGACAATTTTTCATGATTTTTTTTTCGGTGGTGGAAGTTTCCCGAAGAAGAACATGTTTTTAATTTACTATTTACTAAGAACTTCAAGACAATAAGTTGCAGTTAATTATGGGAAATTTTCCCGGTAAAGTTATTATTATCTCCTGCCAAAAGAAATTTTGGACAAACGAACACCGCATAGTAGTTCCAAATCGCTTTGTTTTTTTTTAATAATTCTGCATCCTTTGAACGGATAAAGATATCAACATAATTTTTTGTGTGTGCTGAAGTGTTTTCTTCTAAGTAGGATGTGCGCGTTACACAGAATTATCGTGACACACGTGATTCACGCGTGAATTACGTGAGTCGTGAATAAAATCTGAAGCAACTCTCGTGAATGGGACAAAAACAAATATTGTCGTGTGTCGAGCGTGCGTGAGTATATAAAATCGGTTCGTGATGTTGCGTGAATAAAACTTCTGCAAAATCACGCTCACGAAAAAAAATCAAGATTTAATTCTTACTCTTTGTGGATCCCTAGTTGGTCCACGGGCTGACCTGTAGGCGTTGAAAGTTGGTCACCTCGAGGGTATGAAATTTTGTTTTAGCTGTCAACTCCGAAATTTTGAACCGATGTCGATGATTTCTTTGCTGGATAGAACTTGTAAAGCTCTACAAACAAGTTCGCGTGCATGTGCAATTATCTTTTCCCGTCCACAAGATATGGGCCCGACAATTTATCTGTTTGTAAAATTTTGACAAAGTGGGGTCAGTGTTTTGAACTTAGAAGTACCGTTTTTGAGTGGAGTAATTTTTTTTCTTAACTGCAATTCTTACAAAATATGTGCCCATGTGCTTTAGATTAAAAGTTGTAAAGTCCACAAATTAGAATTTCAAAAAATATGGAATTTTGACCATTCTTTTGGAAAAAGGCACATACACCCACCGTGGAAGAAAATGTAGGTTTTTTTTTAGAAAATTTTAACTAAAATAGTTTTCTAATTGCAACATGTTACAAATAAGTTAATACTTTTTGTCAAATTGAAGAAAATGTATTAAAAAAAATTAATTTTTTCCCCTTGTTTAAGAAAATTTCATATGTTTAAAGAAAAAAAAATTGTTAAAATGTCTTTAACGCTATACGAAGTTCATGACAGGTACAATTTTAGTAAAATTGACTCATTTGAGAGACTTATGAATCATTTAAGCAAACTTCTACCATTTAGGAAAATATGAAATATTTATTTTTGTAAAATTGTGCCATATTTGTATACAACTTTTTTCTTATTTTTTAGTTCACGTCATTCAAGTTAGCAACAAATTATTCAATAGAAACATATTACTCTATTGTGCAAAATTTTAACTAAAATCAACTATCTTCATGAACTAAATAAAGTTCAGTTCGCATTAGAGCCCTTTTTCTGTGTGACATTGTTTCTTTATCGTAACATTTTTTTATAGTTTTCCCATCTTTTTACTTGTTTCTTATTTTAAAGGGTGATTCTTTTGAGGTTAGGATTTTCATGCATTAGTATTTGACAGATCACGTGGGATTTCAGACATGGTGTCAAAGAGAAAGATGTCAGTATGCTTTGACATTTCATCATGAATAGACTTACGTATCTGCCACAACGATCGAATTTTCAGTGAATGGGCCCTAGAAAGTTGGCAGAAAATCCGCTTTTTATCGACAAATTTTGTTCAGCGATGAGGCTCATTTCTGGTTGAATGGCTAGTAAATAAGCAAAATTGCCGCATTTGGAGTGAAGAGCAACCAGAAGCCGTTCAAGAACTGCCCATGCATCCCGAAAATGCACTGTTTGGTGTGGTTTGTCGCTGGTGGAATCATTGGACCGTATTTGGTCAAAGATGCTGTTGGACGCAACGTTACGGTGAATGGCGATCGCTATCTTTCATCGATCTAACAAACTTTTTTGTTGCCAAAATGGAAGAACTGAACTTGGTTGACATGTGGTTTCACAACGATGGCGCTACATGCCACAAGTCGCGATTCTGTGGCCATTTTGAGGGAAACTCGGAGAACAATTCATCTCAAGAAATGACCGGTAATATGGCACCAAGTCATTGCGATTTGACGCCTTTAGACTATTTTTTGTGGGCTACGTCAAGTCTAAAGTCTACAGAAATAGCCAGCAATATTCCAGCTTTGGAAAAAATTTCCGAAGAAATTCGGGTATTCGCCGAAATGCCCTGCGAAAAAGTTGCCAAAATTGGACTTTCCGAATGGACACCTAAGACGCAGCCCGGGTCAACATTTAAAGAATTATCTTCAAAAGTAATGTCATGGACCAAGTCTAACGTTTCAAATAAAGAACCGATTGAGATTTTGCAAATTTTATGCGTTTTTTTTTTTTAAGTTATCAAGCTCTTAACAATCACCCTTTAGACACATAAGGATACGTTTTAAGCTTTTATCGGTCATTTTGGTCATGTAGTATCTGAGTTCTACTCCTCCCAAAATCGGCAATTTTTCAAAAAGAAAAAAATTTTGTTTTCAAAAATTCTCATTCGGCAAAGCACCGATTGCTAAGCCGATCTGTTGTCAAAAGCCTATGTCCATAATAAGATTTCAACATCCTACTAGTAAACAGCTAACGCTTTTTCAATATATGTCCAAGCTTTGGGGATTTTGATACCAATTTTGGGAATGGTATATTAAGTAATAATACTTAAATTAATTTTCCCTGCAAAAATCAAAAATCATGTTGATATCTTTTTCCTTACAAATTTGCAGAATTATTTCCAAAAACAGCGATTTGGAACAACTGTGCACTATTTGGTATTTGAATTTCGCGGCACAAAAAAGATTATTTTGAAGAAAAATATATAAGTTTCGACCGACGATTTTTGTCATAGTCGTAAAATCTTCAATTAATTAGGAACAAAGTTATAATTTATTTATTAATTTTGTGAGCTATAACATACATTCTTTCTAACGTAACATTTTTTTATACCCACCACCATAGGATGGGGGGTATATTAACTCTATGTCATTCCGTTGTAAACATCAAATATTGCTCTAAAGACCCATAAGTAATATATATCTGGAGTCGTGCTGTAAAATTCCTGAGTAATTGGGCATGTCCGTCCGTCCGTCCGTCCGTCTGTTGAATATCACGCTCAACTTCCGAAACAACGAAACAAGCTATCGAACTTTAAACAAATTGGCAACAAGTAGTTGTTATTGATGTAGTCGGATGGTATTGCCAAAATGGGCCATATCGGTCCCACTTATTACGTATATCCCCATATAAACGACCCGCAATGTTGGCTTGCGAGCCTCCTAAGAGAAGCCAAATTCATCCCA
>PGFW01055056.1:0-14226 GCA_003123925.1 Haematobia irritans | reverse complement strand
ACCAGGTTTCTTATGTGCAAGGGATACGAGTTACATGAAGTTGGTTTTTGGTATGTCGGTGTACTAATCCAACAAGCATTTTGAATTACGATTGTGAGTTTATTGGTTTCATTTTCAAGATCATCTGGAGTTTCGATTGGTGTATATGAATTTAGGCCTTTATTAACAAGAGTATTAAATAATTCCCAGTCTGTGTCTGAGCTTATTAATTGTGGCTTTTCAACGTTAACAGTTTTTTTGTTTTTATACGTTAAGTATATTGGCGAGTGATCTGAGTTTAATTCAAACCCCTCCTCAACTTTCATTTGGTTTTGAGAGATCTTCTTTGTTATGAAAAAGTCAATGAGATCAGGACTTTTTCTTAAGTCTGCTGGCCAATATGTTGGTAAGCCAGTAGATATTACTTTGCATCCACACTGTTTTACTGCTTTTATTAGTTCTCTTCCTTTCGTTGTGGTCAATCTTGATCCCCATTGAATATGTTTAGCATTAAAATCACCTCCTATTATGAATTTTTGTTTATGAGATTCTAGAAGTCTCACATACTCAGCATGTTTAATATTGTGCCTTGGCGGGCTATATAACGATGTGATTGTTAAGTATTCTTTATTTTCCATAACGGTAACAGTTGTAGCCTGAAATTGTTCGAGTTTAATCTTTTCTTTCTCCCAATGAGTTATTTTGTCTTTAATAATAATTGCACTGCCTCCTCTGGCTTTATTACTCGGGTGTATGGTGTGATATATTTTGTAATTTTCAAATGAAATAAACGACTCTCTTGTGAAGTGGGTCTCGCTTATGAGACAGATGTCAATGTTTTTGGACTGTAGGATATAAAGCAGATCAGTTTTGTGCTTTAGAAGACCATTTGCATTCCAGAGCATAATTCGTATTTCTGATTTCATTCAAATACGGAACTGAAATTTTCCTCTAGTGAGAGTAAACGACTCTCAAATGTCTTGTTTTGAGATTCAATGTTTTCCAGTTTTATTAGTATTTGTGTTAAAATGTTTTGGTTTGTTTGCTCGTTAGTTTGGATGCGTTGTTGTACTACTTGAGAGTACAATTTGGAATTTGTCTTTGAATTTGAAGGTGCTGATAAATTTTTATTCAGTGTTGATTTTTTATTTACAAGAACTACTGTTTCTTTAGGTTTTAGAATTTGAATTTTGGTGGGTTTTTTAGTTTTCTAAACTTGCTGGGTGCTCCCTCACCACGTTAACACATTTGGGGTTAGAATCTACAGGTTTGTCACAATTTTTAGATTCGTGTTTTCCAGCACAACGGACACATCTCGGTTCTTTTGAACAATAGTTTTTTGTATGATTATAACTTTGGCATTTTGCGCATTGAGGAATAAGTTTTGGAAGCCTCAAACCTTCGATAGAGACTTTTGTGTCGAGAATGACATTAATATTATATATTTTGTTTATATCCTCCGTATTTTCAAATGATAACACGAACATATCGAGCGGTTCCTTTGATTTGAATTTGGTCTTATTGAAAGCATTAATAATTTTGTATCCCCTTAACTTTAGGTCTGCGATAATATCTTTTGGATCGCATGTGTGAGACAAACTTTTTGCCATGACTCTTATCGGTCTATGCTGTTTGTCTTCGTAGGTATACCAAGTAATTTATGAATCATTAAATGATTTTGTAGTATTTCGGTAGTCCTCGACTTCCACAGTATTTATCTTGTAAGACTTGTTGTTGAGTAGCTTGATCGTAAAATCATTTTTTACAGTTTTTTTAACAAGACTGTGTAACTCTTGTAATTTTATCAAAAAAATTATTATCGGTGGAGCTCGTTTAGATTGTCATTTCTTTCTCCCTTTTTGACGCATTTCTTTCCGCGTTCGTTGTGGATGCTCTGTTGATTAGCATAAACTCCCTTGTCCTGTTTTGCTTTTTTGTGTCTCTGGACGATCCAGTCCGTTTCACATTGAGTTCTTCCTTCAGTGAATTACTCCACCATTCATGGTTTTATCAGCTGTTGTCATCGCCCCGTTTGGTTGTTTGGTTTTGTTTCAACAATTTCTTCAGGATTCAACATTGATTTCCTCTCTGAGCGAATTGGTTTTCATCTTTCAATTATTTTCCTGAGAAGCTTATTGAACATAACTTTCCGAGTTCATTACTTCTCTTTATTAATATTGACATTAATTCTTCCAATTCTTTTACCCGATTACCCTGAATTCGGATAAACTATTTCTTTCTTGTTCTTGGTTGAGAGTCTGAACTCATTTTGTTTTCTTCTAATGGTTTGTTTTACTATCTGTTCCTACTGGTAGTTGTATATCAGCGTTGCTCTACTAACCAACCGCGTGTAAGTGTGCTTAGGATAAAAACTTCGTTTTTATTTCTAAGCCTTGCTGCCAGATAAGTTTTTCACATGTTTCAAATCTCAATTGCAAACATTAATTAATTATTCCAAGCCATTATGCGCTACTTTTTTGCACAAATACACATTGTGTAAAGTTCTTGCCTCTATTCATAAAAGTTATCTAAACTTTAAATCTACTATTATCATGCAAATTCCTTATAAAACTGGTCATAAATTATTAGGAATATTAGCATTTACCGTTTATCCTCTTTTATTTATTTTAATATTCTAAAGTTATATAATATTACTAATTAAATAGTATATTTAAAGTTTACGATAACTTTTATGAATACGGGCAAAACTTTACCACAATGTTATTTTGCCTGCAAAAATGCCCGCATAATGGCGGAATAATTATTAGATGTTTCAATTGAGATTTGAAACATGTGAAAAAACTATCTCGAGCCAGCAAGGCCTTAGATAAAAAAACGAAAAGTTTTAATCTAAGCCACACTTACACAGCGGCTTGGTTAGTTAGGAACAAAAACCAGCTTATTACAAACTAACCCAGTAGGAACATATTATAGAAACAACCCATTAAGAACAAACAAACAATGAGTTTTCCGAACTCTCACCAAGACACACCAAGAAATAGTTTATCCGAATTCAGGGTAAATCGGGTAAAAGAATTGGAAGCAATTAATGTCAATTTAATAAAGAGAGTCAATGAACTCGAAGCTTATGTTCATAACCTTCTCCAGGAAAACAATAAATAAAGATGAAAACTAATTCGCTTCAGAGAGGAAATTCAATTTGAATCTAATAAATGTGGAAACAACAAAACCAACAAACAAAGGGCGATGATCCCAACAGCTGATAAATAACATGAATGGTGATACTCATGACGAGAAGAACTCAATCGTAAACGGACTGGATCGTCCAGAGACACAAAAAGGCCCCCCCAAAAAAGCAAACAGGGAACCCAAGGTTTATGCTATTCAACAGAGCCAATCCACAAACGAACGGAATAAATGCGTAAAAAAGAAGAGAAAGAAATGCACAATCTAAACAGGCCACCACCGCATAATAATTTCTTTTGATAAAAATTACAACGAGTTACACAGTCTTGCTTAAAAAATATAACTGTAAAAAATGATTTACGATCAAAACTACTCAACAACAAGCTACAAGATAAAATACTGGGAACGCAGACTACCGATATAAACTACAAAATCATTTAATGATCACAAATTACTGTTACCTACGAAGACAAACAGCATAGGACGATAAGATCATGGCCAAATAAGTTGCTCCACATGCGATCCAAAAGAATATCGCAGACCTAAATAAGGATACAAAATTAGTAATCTTCAATAATGACCAAATTCAAATCAAAAAGAACCGCTCGATATTGTTCGTGTTATCATTTAAAATACAGAGATTATAAACAAAATATTATAAAAATAATGTCATTCCGGACACAAAAGCTCTTATCGAAGGTTTGAGGCTTCCAAAACTTATTCTCAAATGCCGCAAAATCCCAAATTATTAATCATACAAAAAAACTATTCTATCAAAAGGAACCGAGAATGTTGTCCGTTCCTGCTGGAAAAAGATTTAAAATTGTGAAACACTGTAGATTCTAACCCAAATGTGTAACGTGGGAGGACACCTCAGCAAGTTAGAAAAACTAAAATAACCACAAAATTCAAATTCAAAACCTAAAAGGAAACAGTAGTTCTTGTAAATAAAAAATCAACACATATATAAAAATTATCAGCACCTTCAAATTCAAAAGACAAATTCCAAATTTTACTCTCAAGTAGTACAACAACGCATCCAATACTAACGAGCAGACAAACCAAAAACATTTTTAACACAAATACTAATAAAACTGGGAAAACATTGAATCTCAAAACAAGACATTGAGAGTCGTTTACTCTCACTAGAGGAAAATTTCAGTTCCGTATACTGAATGAAATCAGAAATACGAATTATCTCATGAATCGCACTATATCCGTGTCTCTTCTTGATAACGCAACACTAACACTCTCGCATCTGCTTTATATCCTACAGTCCAAAAAAACATTACATCTGTCTCATAAAGCGTAGACCCACTTCACAGAGGTCGTTTATTTCATTTTGAAAATTACAAATATATCACAACCCAACACCCGAGTAAAAGCCAGAGGAGCAGTCGCATCATTATTCATTAAGACCAAATATACCATTGGTAGGAAGAAAAGATTAAAATACCTCGAACAATTTCAGCGCACAACTGTACTCGTTATGGAAAATAAAAAGAAATACTTAATAACAATCACATCGTTATATAGCCCGCCAAGGCACAATATTAAAACATGCTAGTTGTGAGACTTCTAGGTAATTCATAAACAAAAAATTCATAATCAGGAGGTGATTTTAATGCTAAAACATAATTCAATGGGATCAAGATTACCACAACGAAAGGAGATAACTAATAAACAGTAAAACGTGTGTGATGCAAAGTAATATCTACGGCTTTTACCACACATTATTCGCCAGCAGACTTAATCAAAAAAGTTCCTTGATCTCATTACTCTTTCACATAAAAAGAAAGCATCTGTCTCCCAAAACCAAATGAATTTTTTAGTTGAGAGGGTTTTGAAAATTTATAAACTCAATCACTCGCCCAATATACTTAACGTATAAAAAACAAAAAACTGTTAAACGTTGAAAAAGCCAACAATTAATAAGCTCAGACACAGACTGGGAATTATTTAATCTCTTGTTAATAAAGGCCTAAACTTCATATACACCAATCTCTTGAAACTCCAGGATGATCTTGAAAAAGAAACCAATAAACTCCACAATCGTAGTTCAAAATGTCTTGTGGATTAGTACACCACATACCAAAAACCAATTCATGTAACTCGTATCACCTTGCAACATAAAAAACCTTGAAACACAAAAAAAGAAAAACAATAAAAAAATGGCAAAAAAAGCAGATCTCCTCATTATAGAAAACTTGTGAATGATTACAAAAGTGAGGAAGAAATAAAAAATTCAAACCAATGTGTAAGTTTCTCAGTCAATCTAAACTTGAGTACGACAGTAAAACTAATTATTCCCTATTGGAAAGCGCCACAAAAAAACTTAAACCGGCCAAAAACTCTTAACCAGCCAATTCTAACCATGCCAAAATACATGCAAGAAATGACCGAGAAAAGGTTTATGCGGGTTTCGCTAAATTTTTATCTTCAATTTTTTCAAAAAAGCAACCTCAAATATTAATTGAAAAGCTATACTGCATGCGAGGCACAGAGTCCAAAAGTTACTTAGGGAAATCCTTTTATCAAATGAAAAAAATCTTAAAAATAAAAAAGTCTCCTGGCTTGTTGATTTGTATTAATGCGAATTCTAAAAAAACTTCCAATTAAAGCACTACCCCAAAATAACAAATAATTATCAATACAGCTATTCTGTATAAAGCTAACATACCAACCACTGCGAACTCGCAGAAGTAATTATGGTTCCAAAGCCCGGGAAAGATCTGAATGAAGTCAGTTCATATAGACCAATTTCTCTCTTACCAATGATTGGAAAACTTTTTTGAGAAGATTGTAGCAAGCCGTCTCAACGAATACATTGAAAAAAGAAAATATCATACCAAGCCATCCAATTTGGGTTTTCGAAAGGACATTCTACAGTCCGAAGCAACTCCATAGCATAACTTTTGAATTTGAAGATAACCTTCGAAAAAAAAGAAGTTATATTCAGCAGTATTTTTGGATATAATTCCAGGCTTTTCGATGGAGTAGGCATTGCTTTGCTAAAAACAATAAAACTAAAAACAATGTCTTACCGAAAACTTACATGTAACTTATTAGATTCGTCATCAAATGATAGATGTTTTCGGGTCAAGCACGGAAATACTATTCGGAAATATCTTTCCAGCTTCACTCTGAGCCCACAAGGCCGAGTATATTGGGCCCAGTTTTATACTGTATCATAACAATTATATACCTTCCATCACATTCATCAATATCGGATAGAGACATTCGCCTACGATACGTCTTTCAATAGCTAGAGCAAATTGCAATGAAGCGGTCAACATTGAAATACCAAAATACGTCCTGGTGAATACGATGCGATGGTACGAAACAAATAGACTTAACCCTTAAATCCCCAGTTCGTAAATCTGTTCACGTTATTTTCACGCAAAGACATAATCACAATATTAATACCCAATTTTCATAAAAAGGCCAACAAATAACCTGTAGCTGACTCTGCCAAATAACCTTCAATGACACAGATAGCCAATTTAAAACTCGGATAAAACCCATGTATCAATAAACGAAAGCCCTTGAATTAAAAATACGGGAGTTGGAAAATGCTGATAGCGTAGAACAGTCAATCATATCCATCGAAAACACAACTTACGATATACAAACAATCCTAAAGCCAATATGCGATGTACCAGCTCTGGCGATGCCTAAAGAAGGTATTATCAAGGTATTCAAAATACTCAAACAAAATCTTGCCAGAGATCATTGTAAATGCCCCTTGGCTATATAAGTGAAACAGCTGATTTCTACATAGGGATCTGAAAATTCAAATCACGTAAGAGAAAGAAATTCAGCAAGCAGCATACAACTATGAAAACACGCTCTGCACCATCACATAAATCCGTAAATTCCTAAACTTTTAGAAGCCAATGTAACACCGAAGACTAAATCGTGTATAAGCCTCTAGGATCTGAATAGAGCAGATTTGCCCCAGTCCGAATTGTATACATTGAATCACTAGAGCTGCATCCACATTCATAGTTAACACATATATTTAAAAAAGAACTACTAGTTTAGTCTTATTATTACTATACGACTATTCGTTAGTATTTATACTAATAAGCAGTTTGTATGTTTCAAGAAATAAGATAAAAAATCTTCTGCTAATAAAAATTTTTTTAACTTTTCTTTAATTTTGCTTTCGTTTCTTCTTTGTTGGAAAATCATCATAATTTATTTATACGACTACAAGACCAAAAAAAAACAAAATTAATTGGCCATCTTACATCTCAAAAAAAAGTGTAACTCTCTATTTCACTAAAGGCCATATTAACTGGTATATTAGTTTTCATAAGAATTCATTATGTTTGGGAAAAGTTTATTTTAGTCAAATAATTTTTTGCGTATGTTAGTTAAATGAACTAAAAAACGGCGAAAAAGTTTATACACAGATAAAGCCATAAAGATTTTCCTAATTCGTATTTCTATACCAAAATAGTTTATTATTTCTTTAAATCTTGTAAATTTTACAAAATGCTGTCCATCGTGAACTTCTTTGCAATTTGAACTCCAAGATTTACTCTGAAGGCCGGTTATGCACTCTCTAGCCAAATTTTCGGTAGCCAATAAAATTATTTAAGTCTACAACTAAAAAAAATAACCAGGGGTGTACACACATTTAAACCAGCTCAATCGCTTTTAAAATTGTAATATATGTTCAAATATCTCAAAATAAATGTTTTGATTATTTACAACCTTTTAAAACTTTTACGCACACAATGATATGCTATAAATTAAAATGTTTGCTGCCAAAATATGCTTTGCAACCCTGTTATTATTCACTTACAAGGCGTACTAGCTTACGAAATTGAACGCTACCCGAAAATTTTCGTTAGATAAATAGCAATGCATTTCTTATTGGAACTTGAAATTTTTGCTAGAGGTGCATACCGCCCTAAACTACAAAATCTTTCTTTTAGACTACTGAAAAAAAATAGTTATGTTTTAATAAATTTTTTGAATTCGTCGGAAAATATTTACTTATTTTTTTGCCCATATCGATGGATGCCACGCTTGTAATACCGTTTAGTTAAAATTTTTCTAAAAAAGTTCCAAATTTTCTAAAATTATTCGAAATTACTTTCCTGGTGGGTTCACTGTTTTTTCAGTGACATCTCATCGGTTACAGAAATATAAAATAAATTACAAAACAATATATTGTAAGACTTCCATGTTATAAATATTTTACATAATATTAGGGATGGTGGCTAATTAATTTAAATTAATTAAAAACAAAATTAAGAATACGACAAACAATAATTCGAAATTATATTCAAGCTACAAAATGATTTTTCAATGTATACTTTCTAATTAACTAAAACAGAAACGACTTTATATGTTTGTTGTATTTATTTTCATTTTTATTACAACTATAATAAAAAACCATTAAAGTAAAAAATAATTTTTGAAATACAACAATGTATCATTAATTAAATTTTAACCCTCATTGTTTTAGTAAATTAAATATGATCCATCATCTCAATACCTTGATTTTATTTACTTGAGCATATCATCAAATTTTTATGAATTTTTATTTGTTCCTTAGACCAAGAACGTTACAAATAGTTCGGTTGGAATCATTAAAATTATTTGTTGAGATATTGTCCTAAGTTTGGAGAACTTGCTGTTTTGTGCAAAAAATTCATATTTTTTAAGATTATTGTTCCTTTGTATAATATTTTTTACCAGTGTCATTTGATCTTAAACTCTTTAACTGCTTTTCGTACCAAGATTGAAGCTATGAAACATCTGTTTCTAAATAAATTCCAACAGCCTTCCCATGATATTTCAACCAAATAATATAAATAACTTGATTGAGAATAACTCTTAAAAGGTTTCCCTTCAGGACCAATTGCGTCATTTTCTTATTGTCGTGATACTATTAGCAAATAATTAGTCCCGCTGGTTTGATTATTTTAATCACATTCAATTATTTTATGGGGAAACATTAAATAAACATCGAAATTTAGCGATATGGTCATATTTAACAAATATCTTGAACATCATATCAAATAGCCTTGCCATAATCATTCAACAAACAAATTTAGCTCGCCATTGGAATATAAAAAAATGGAAAATTGGAGTGGTTCCCAAAATACCATCAATAACTTACTCTCGTCAATTGATCATTACCCTAGCTTCAATACAGTGCCCTTTAAGTAGGACGATTTTTTAATTATCACCCAAAGAAATTTGCTTAGTAGGACATGCAGAAAAGTCTGCTAAAACAGCAGAAAGTTGTATTGAAAAGTGACAGCAGCCACTGTTGCTGGGAAATAGCAATTATTCTTCTGCTGTTTTTTAAGCGTCCGCGATTACACTTAAACATATTTTATTTTGCTGAAAACATAATAAAAAATGTTAAACCTTGGAAATCCGTCTATCCGAACAAGATTAAAATAATATTCTTATGAAATCTATGTCGTTTGACCAAAAATGTAATATTTCATTCGAATTGAGCATAACAGCAAACAAATGTTCCCAGCTGATCATTTAGGAGCTTCATGTATATTACAGTGTAAAAAATATACCCAAAAACTACTTTTGTTTCTTTAAATAGCTTGGGAAAAATTTGATATAACCTAAAAATTTTATAAATTTGTTGTTCATTAGCGCCGCTGAAGCTACAAAAATATAACAGCAGACATCTGACTGCCGCCTTTTTAGCAGACTTTTTTCTATGAGTTGTAAATATTGAGTTCAATTTAAATATCTAAATCAAAATATCTTAACTAAATCAATTCTTCTGTGATCCTCTCCATTCCAAGACTACATGAGTCAAATATATCTTAGTGTGTTGTCATAGTCTGAAATCGGAACACATCCCAGAAACTGCTCATGATTCGCATTTGAACGGTTCACAACACCCGAGGTTGGTTAGTCTTCTGTAAATTTTTAGTACCACGCCTGACAAATAAACAAACATTTTTATTATTAACTATTCAAATTATATAAAAAAATTCGGATTCTTTTAAAAAACCATCTTTAAAGAGAATCGGATACAAGGCCTTTCATATGCAAAATAAATCGCTGCACAATTTCATCAAATCATATCAAATCATATATAAATATTGTCTTGCCATACCAATAATTTAAAAATGCATTGGATATTTGTCGGAAAATGTTTGTCCTTTTTTTAACGTTAGAGTTTGTACAACAACGCCTTTTTAAAACAGAACCCAATAACACAAACCGTTTGAAAAATGCCTAAAATTTCAACAATTTTTCAAACATTTTTTTCAAAGATTAGTAATGATCAATTTGAGGAAATCGCAGAAATGTTGAGAAATAATCGCCCTGCCACGTTTCTCAAACAACAAAACAGACACTACCACAAACATGAAATTCAATCACGATTGAGCAATCAATATCTCCAGTGTTATCCTCAATTGACAATGCCAATTCGCTACTCAATACATTTTTCAACACAATTTTCGTATTGCGTCCAAATTCAAAATTAACATACTTTCAAATACTTTCAACTAATTATGAAGATACCCACACTTCCAAATGCGAAAGTTCAAAGCCCAAATTCTATGAATTTTATATAATATTCATTTTTTATTTCAAAATAAAAATATTATAATAATACACTACACTACATAATACCACTACTAATATCATATTGTCTAAATAATAACTTTATAAACATAATCACAAATAGGAACAAAAAAAAACAAACAAACAAAACTTTTAAACTATCTTAAACACTTATTAGTAAGACACTTTTGCGTTTGATAATTCTCGATTTCCTTGCCTTCTGGTCGTCACTTAAAACAGCATTAAAATTTATTTATAGAACATGGGCAATTGAATTAGAACGTACTGGACCTGCGTGGTTACGAATTGATTTCCGAGAGAAGGAATCTATTCACAAAAATATTCCATTCTTTAAACTATCTGATAATAGCCATATAAAATTAAAACTGCGAATTGTGATGCACATTTCATCCAGGAGAGGTTGATTTCAACAATTTGTGTTATTTAACCTATTTTAATTGTTTGCACTTGTAATGTTCAATGGAAAAGTTCTTCATGTTCGAATAAAGCCACTCATTTTCATGGTCAGCTCTTAATGTGTGCAAAAGAATTTAGCATCCAAAATTTTAGTTCTTCTGGCCAAAGCAGATTAAAGTTAGTGACTTCTTCTAAAGTGTTGATTTAATCTTTTATATTGACCCGTACCCAACATTATTATAAACTATTTGAAGCAGTTCCACTTAATTGTCACCACTTTTCATCTGGTCAGCGTTTTAATTTTTTCAAGAACTTAGTAAATCCCATAATTTAGTCTTTGGTCCTGCAAATGAAGATACATACATTTACTGACGTCCTTTAACAGTTTTATCTCACTTATTATTTTTCCACTTAAAACCTATTCTTTATAAAACTGTTTGCCGTTATTCTGTCTAAAATTTCGTCCATTTTTTTCTTTTTCTTCGCCAAATTTGACCACGAAACCTTCGCTGCCACAATACAGTACTTTGGCAAAACCACCATGTTTTTTCGTTGCATTTAGTACGTGTTTTGTCAAAGTTTTCTGATATTATTTCAACACTCTTCAAAAGATTTTCGTCAACATTTTGGCAAAATTTGGAAGTAATTCGCAAACAATTTGAAGAAATGTATTGAAGATCGAGCTTATTCTCAATGTCGAAGTTGTAATTTATGTTTGAAAATTCATCATATTACCCTCAAACCTTGAAAAGTTGTTGCACTTTGCAGAAAACACTCACTTTGTTCATTGCGCGAAAAACAAAAATAGATGCTAGCTTTGAGACCAGTCTACATGCAACGAAAAATACACTTAATACACCATATTATATTAAACAATGACATACCATACATATATAGTTATCGAACATCACATTTTAACAATTATTGTAGCAGTGAGCAATCGTCTTTAGAATTCTTCTTTTTATGTTTTAAAAGTACTTGCAGAATTCAATACTATCACGTATTGCATCAAGTCATTTATTTGTACAAATATATATCATGTTTCAATTCCCGGCAAACATCGGCCCTAGACACCTCAACAATTCTAAAAAAACTATTCATTTTTGTGGCTCGATTTGCCAATTTTAAAATGCATTGGCATAATCCAAATGAAACGTATATTGTTGTCCCAAAGTTCAAAGTTTTCTTGAAAATAAATTGATCGGAAAATGACCGTCAACCGGCCTTCCGGCTCTTCCTTGACATCGTCTATGATATGCCAAATGTACAGTAACCCTCATTTGACGTTGTCCCGGTTACTGTTGTTCATTTACGTCGTCAAGTTTTTTAGTTCATCAACATCTGATATGCCATTTCGATTTACATCCTCGATTTCTTTTGCCAAGCTTTACTCAGAGACTCCTATCCATTAGTGAAATAATTACCTAACCGATGATCTATTGCCAATCAAAAAAAATTTATTACTAAATCTTACGAAAATTCGTCAAACTTCTGATTGACATTTATATATACGCAATTGCGAAGTGATCGATGTTTCTTTATTATGTATACAAACGTAAGCGTTTTCAATTGTTTAATGAAACTAATTTTAAAACCCCCTGATTATTTTGCGGGAATACATGAATTATTTCTTTAGTTGCTTTATGTATATAATATTTTAATTATTTATTCTTTAAGGATAAAGCACTGAATTTACTTTTTATTCTTCAAAGTTGTTTATTATGTACACCCCACTATACATACACTAATTAAATGGACTTAGTATAAAGTATGAGCAAGTTTAAATGCGTTTTTACGTCCGCTTAATCGGAGGATTACTGTACATGCTTAACTATTTTATAGTCGAGTGTCCCGAATTTTACATCTTTTGTTGGAATATCAAAGGCATACTGTATAAAATTAAATCCTTAGCACAATCCATTTCAACAATTACATACAACCATATAATTCGACGACTCGGTTGAAAGAGTTAACACAATTGCGATATCCAACATTTTGCTTATTTTCAATGCAAATTTCTGAACTTTTACAAACATGTGCCAAATATATTATTTAATTACAAACCCAGTGGCAACACCAGCAATGGAAACACACATATGAAATTAAATCCTCCGTCAACGCTCCAACAACTATTGAGTTTGTTATTTAGGCGTGTTCGCCGAATTACACTATCATTTATTCTACAAATCCAAGACTTCATTGCAATTACGGATAGTATTGAATTCTGCCAATATTTTCAAACAAAAAAACGAGAAATTTTAAAGACGCATTGCCCTCCACTACCCAAAATTGAAAACATGTGATATGCATGTACTTATGTAATGTTTAGGTATACTATGTCTATAACTGTATATTCTTTAGCCGATTGCTAGCTACTAGGCTTCAAACCTAGCAATATTTTTGTTTCTCTGTTTTAAAAAGCGTTTATGTGTCAAATCCACGGCTTTAACAAAAACGGAACAGAGAACAGTCGCCAAATAATCCAATGCATTCTTAAATATCTTCGATGAACACAATAGCATCTATTGATATATCTTGAGAAATATAGTCTTAGCATTTATTTCTGCAATGAAGCTCTTGTATTCCGATTTCCTCTTGAAAGATGGTACAAGAACGCGAATTTTATTAATTTAATATTCAATAAACAAAAAATGTCTTGTTTATTTTCAGGCAGCCTTGCTACGCCTAATTTAACGAAGACTAAAACAACCTCGCTCGCGTAACCGTTCAGCGAATCTCATGAGCAGTTTTGGAATATGTCAGTATGTTGCTGTCATGATGCGGGAGAAAAGAATCATATTAACACCTCTTGTGTGAGTGTCCGCATTTTTCGTAAAACCCGCAAGCATCTTTTAGCCGAGATATAGCTTTCAGATACCTCCGATCCGAATCTGGAATCAAACGTTAACTTAAGCAGCTCTCTATTAATGTTATTGTGAACAATCTGTTTAGTTTCAAAAAAGAAAATATTAATGAGAGATTTCATCTTTAAACTATGAACCTAAGCTTTTAGTTAACACCTTTTGTATCACAATGGTCGATTCTTTCTTAAAATAAATTACAAAAATAATTAAAAAAGCAGCACGTAGAACATATCTCTCCCCAAATAAAAAAAAA
>PGFW01055027.1:0-17607 GCA_003123925.1 Haematobia irritans | reverse complement strand
CTTGTTTGAGAGAGCATGGACCGATGTGAACCAATTTCTTTTATGGTTGTTAGAGACCATATACCAACACCATGTACCACAAATTTCCAGGTCAGATGCGGCATGAAATATGCTTCTCTTAGCAGGCTCAGCAAACCAAATTCTGGAGGGGTCCGTTATATATGGCGGCCTATACGTAAAAGTGAACCGATATTGGCCCCTTAGCAATACCATCCTGACCTACATCAATAAAACAATACTTGTGCCAAAGTTTCAAAGATCGATTAGTTGTTTTCGTTTGGAAGTTAGGTGATGTCAATAGACGGACGGACGGACATGCTTAATCGCACTCAGAATTTTCCACAAACGACCCAGAGCAAGGATTTCGGATGTATTAACAAAACCGGAATGACAAAGTTAATACCACCCCCCATCCTACTGGAGGGGGGTATATTCATTGAGTATAAATATAAATTTGCATATCAACAATAAAATTAAAAGACTATTTTGACACTAAAAGTTTTAACTTTTTATAAGAGAATGTTAACAAAAATTCTTATGCCTACTCCTTTGTAAGTGTCTATGAAGTTTGTTAATATTAATTTTGTTTTTTGTTCTTTTTTTACTTGTAAGCTATTATTATCAAAATGTTCAAAAAACACATAAACAATCCTTTTATGATCTCCCCAAAAGGAAGGTTCTAACATTTCACAATAATGGGATGTTCATGTTCTTTATATTTTCCTTAACAACTGATTTGCATGTATACGAGGTTTTTTTAAGGACCTTTTTTTAATCTCGTGCAGTATCGTTGTTTTTTCTAGCAAAAAAAAAAACAACAAAAGTTTAGCAATCCCATTAAAAGTATCTCAAAAAGGGAAAGAAAATCCCAAAGATTCAAACATGAAAACTAGCTTATAAAAAAAATAAATAAAATCCTTCTCAATACCATTTACTAAACTTTACATGGCTTATACAATGCTTTCTCATAAAGCAAATTAACATCGTCGTCAAAAAGTGAGCATTTTGTTTGCAATTATTTGCCAGGGTAATAACATCTTCCATTAATGGGCTTAAGCAAAACACGAAAATAATGTACAAACACAAGAACAGTTACCTTCATTCTTTCCTGGCCGAACTTGAGAGTTACGAGCTTTGAAACAGGTCCATTAGTAGATTTTCTTTTATTCTTCATGTTCATTTTCATTCTTGATGTTAGTATTGTATGAGATAAATTTTACTGTTACAAAAATATTATTCTTATTGCAAAAGAATAAATACTGATCTAAAGTAGGTCTTAAATAATTTTAAAATAATAATGAGTTAGAAGTAAAATGTCGAAAATATCTATTGAAAATTCTCTAAATAGTTTTCTAATGGTTTGAAGTAATACAAGGACAACAATTATAATATTTTATTAATTTTATTTTATTTCATTCAGTTCTATGGCAACACATCTTAAAATAATTTAAATCCTGGAAATAGAAATTAAAAACTATGTGGGAAATCAACAAAACAAAATCTAAATCAATTATTACTTAAAATTAGATAAAATTCCCTTAAGTTATCTACAAAATATCTCCAATAATGTTGAGAGAAATAAATCTTGACATTAAAATATTCTAGATAAGTAAGGGACAATTGAAAAGAATCCTCCAGGATGGAAAACATATTATAACCTCCCAACATTGGATTCTTCTTCACCCAAGCAAAAAATGGTGCAGCACTATTTTCAGCGGGATTGTTCAGGGAGACAGGCAGTTACCAACCCTGCTTACAAAACAACCGAATCAGCGCTGATTTTTGTGGGCGATCGTCCCATTCTAGAGCAGGCTTCACATCCAGCGCTGGACTATAAATGCTCATTTTAATAGAAATATTGCTCAGAAGCGATCCCAGCAAAAAATGGAGCACTATTTTCAGCAGGATTGTAAAGTGAGAGAGGCGAGTACCAACTGCCTCACGAACACAAGCCGAAATCAGCTGCTGATTTATTTGTGGGCGATGTCCCGATTTAGAGCAGTCTTTCTTTAACATAGCGCTGATTATTAATTGATTCATTTTAATAAGAATATTAGCCCTCAAGAAGCGATATCCCCAGTAAAAAATGGACCTATATTCACGCGGGATTTAAAGGAGAACAGGGCAGTACCAACTGCCTTACAAAACACAACCGAATCAGCGCTGATTTTTTGTGTGGGGCGATGTCCCCATTTAGAGCACTTCAACATAGCGCTGATACTAATTGCTCATTTTAACTAAGAAATATTGCCTACTTCTCAGAAACGCGATATCCAGCAAAACAATGGAGCACTATTTCAGCAGATTGTCAGGGAGAGAGGCCAGGTTATCAACTGCCTCCACGAAACAAAACCGAATCATCGCTAATTCTTTGTGGGCGACTTGTCCCGGTTTTAGAGCAGCTTGCCTACATAGCGAATTGATATTAACATTGCTCATTTTTAATAGAATATGCTTTCAAAAGTAGATTATTAAAATCTGAGTATAGCATTACTTAGGGGCGTGAAGGAAAACAGCACTTACCTTATCAACTCGCATTCTTATCTGATGAATTTGGTTGCAATAACGTTAAAACGAGCATTGTCATAAACTAGTTTGAATTTACCCGTTTACGGTTATTGCCCAACCCGAATTCATGCCAACCGACTACTAGCTTGATATCTCCATTTACTCTTCTTTTTTTTTACACATACTTGGCACTCAAAAATTTGGATGTGGCCAAAAATAAAAAAAAAAAAAGGTTTTAAAAAGCACTCAGCGTGGCCCCTAAGTCTTTTTAGACTAATGTCCGTCTTGTTCCCAGGTGAAGAATTTTTCTGTGCATCCAAAAGCCGAAGGTCGCTGTTTCAAGCTCGAAGCTACTTCAAATTCGGCACAAGTATGTTGTTTGAGTTCTGAATATAACTTTTGATTTTGGTGTGAAATCGTTCAGACGTTTACATATAGTTCCACTATATAATCCTTTGACCGAATTCTACGTTATATGACCACCAGAGTCATAGGTTTTACCTCGATCACCCGTGAAGTTTTTCTGGGCTGTAGAATTAACATTCCAGCAAAATTTTTAGTAAACTTGGTCACAATCGTTTCAGATTTAAGACTATATGTTCCAATATCTTTTCGTTCCATATTGCCACCTTACATTGGTCCAAATAGAAGCCAAGAGATTTACTTCCGATTTACTATGACAATTATTGCACAGGGTGTTAGAACTAGATTAACATATATAAACTGTGCAGCCACATTGGTTAAAATATCGGTTCAAGAATTAGATGTTGCCCCACAGCAGAGGTCATCAGTTTCACGGAGTTCTTGAAATTTCGTTCAGATTCAAGATATAGCTCTCCATATATAAGCCTTCGCTAGATTTACCCATAATATTATTTCCACCACATACCGGGAGGCCAACGTTTTCACCCGAAATTTTTTGAAATTTTGCACAGAGTTGACAATTACACATTTTCGATAGTGCCAACTATCGGCTCAGAGTAAAGTCAAGCACCCATATATGTGTTCTTTTCGATTTTGGCAAAATATGGCCTAAAAATACGCCCACATAATTTCTTGTAAATCGTCGACTTTTGAAACTTGCACAAAATTACTCAAATTTCCGATTGGGGGGGGTCTACCTCTCTAGTTACACTATATATTGACTACATATAACCATAAATACACATTGCGAAATTTCACCAGCCATGACTTAAATTTTGTAATCATTTGCAGTCTATTTTTTTAGATTTGACATTGCGCTCCATTAACCGATTTAAATTTTAAGTTGAAGAAATTGATAGAAGTTGTACATTTTTTTTTCTTGTCCAAAATCGACTTCAGCGGTTTAAACATATGTATATTAGCAGTGTTGGGCGTTTATTCAAATATTTTTTATTCAACATAACAAATAACAATAATTTTTTATCGTTATTTTTCATTTTGGAATTTTTTAAAATCAAATTTCAACTGTTTATCCGTTTGTGTCCCACAATATTATTCTTCATTCGTTAGTTGTTATTGTTCATACCAAATAAATAATTTTTTGAATCGACAAAAAATAAATTGAATTTTCATGAATTCTTTCTGATAACAATATTTTTTCTGAGGTAAGCGATTAATTGTCTTGGTATAACTAGGCAATTGCGAACGGAAGTACAACATCCAAAAATAAGTGATTAAGTGACATCCGGTTTTCCATTTTTTGGATGGAAAATTCTACAGAATTTATTAGAAGACGACAGTAAAGAATTTCAGTGCTGTGTGAGGCTGTGAATGTGACCTGAGCCTGATTATTTGTTAAGAAGATAAAGCGAGAGAAAAATTCAACAAGCAAGGAGGGTAATGAGAATTTTTTTTTCACATACGTGTATTTATTTGAATTTTATTCTGAAACTTTCGAATACACAAATAAAAAAGATTACAACAATAAAGTTTATTTGTATTTTGTTTTCAAAATAAACGAATAAAAAAATTATTTGTTATTCCAAATAAAAACTTAAATTCGAATTTATTCGTATTTCTTTTTATTTCAGTTATTTAGAATAAATTTCTTGCCAACACTTGAGTTATATAGGCGACATAAATCCTTTATCATAACATCCAACAATTTGAGATTTGATATCGGTATCGAAAATGTAGACTTCAACGGGCCCGTGTTACAGAGTACTAGCTCCCTATACTAGTCCTCCGCCGCAAGAAATTCTCGGCGACATTAGTGACAAAACTTTCTAAAGATTTTTCCCTTTTTTAATTTTAGTCAGTGCGGCAAGTTTTTTCAAAATAAGATAAAATAGATTGTTTTTAATTTTTGCGTACGTATCTCTTTTTGCCGAGTTCTCAGCACAGACAAAGAAGCAATTTCTTTGGCAGTCATGGTTGGTTTTTTAATCTCACCTTCTTTACCTTTTCCTTCTATCACAAATGTACGCAATTGCTATCTCCCTGAACACACACACACGATTATACAGGAAAAACTCTTAAGCATGGATCTACTGCTACAAACCCTGCCTATACTTACTTCCCTATTTCTATTCCGGGCTTTACCTTCACTCTGATAGTAATAACCTTTTCTTTTTGCTTCACTAGACATGAATCGTCCCTACTATTTTTATTCTTCTTATATGGCGTCTTCTTATTAACCACCAACATCTGTTTCCTTCATCTTATGTTCCAGGTTTCGGGAGTAAGAGGTATGCGGACAAGGAATTGGAAAAGTTTTTAATTTTTTTTGGTTAAAAAAATATAAAAAAAACGGAATTAAGTATGAGCTATTTGATGATTATTATTCTAGGTTTTAGCAAATCCATTTCAGATGAAGTGAATCATAGATAAATTACCATACAAATTTATACATTTAAGGGAAAAACTTCATAACAAGGATAGCAACGGATATATACTCTGGCAAATAAAAAGGATTTGCAAATTGCCAGATAACAACCGGCAATTGGAAATTAATCATTAATATCATGGAATCTTAAGTTTTTTTTTTCAATTATAGCAAAAGGGCCAAATTATCAAATGTGTATTTTTTGGAAGAGCAAACAATATCCTTTTTTCCAATCCTACCATCGCAAAAGGCTTGTTAATAAGCTTTGATAGCTTTAATCGCATATCGAATTGTGATGGCTTCAGTTTTGTCGTTGGGCGTCATAGATTTTACAAGGGCTAGAAATTTATCGAAAAAGCTTTTATATTTAAGAACATTGCTAATCGCAAAAAACGAAAGGAACATACATTTAACAGGTTTAATTTGCCAGAATTTTGTTGGAACCCACTCTTAGAATTTAGTTTAATAACTGCTTGACACTCTCCCTCCTCATCATTTATCGATAATTAACAATTTCCGTTCAACTTTAAGAATACTTTTGAAAACACATGAAATTTTATAATGGGACTACTTGTTCGGATTTTAATTCTTCCATTGAGGAGTTAAAAAGTGAGTTTCTAGAAGATTGCTTTGATGACGTATAACAGAAAGCGGATTCACAGAGATCGAGAAATAAAATTTTGTAACCAATAACAGGCACACGAAAAGTTAATTTAATTTCGAAAGTTGATTGCAAAATTGGATCAGAAATCATGAATCTTTACATAGGCATTGCCAAAGAGAGGAATTCGATTACTTTAAGCAGCGCATCTACATTGATTTTTCATTTATTTTGAGATTAAAGTTTTAAAAAAGAAATAAAATTAACAAGGGCCGACTCTTAAATTACCCACCACCCATGAATCAAGTCATTATTAGTTACCTTTGAAATTTAGGAGGGGTTTGATGACAGATTATTCTCCTAAGCGGGCGTTTCAACTAGTACATTCCGAACGATAAAACTTAAAGATTTTACCTATTGAGGACTTATATCCGATTTCTGGATATTAATACAGAAACATTTTTGATTGAGTTTTAGGAGGAATTGATTAACAAGACTTCGTAAGTCTACAGAACAATGATGACAATAAACGCCTTGGATTTTGAAATCTTAAAATCTATAGATTTTTCACCCCATTATTGAAATGATTACGAGAGTTAAAATTCTGAAAATCTTCTACATTGATCTCTCAGGCAATTTTCATGATAAAGTGCGCTTCTGATACCCTCTAAGGAAGTGAAATCGGTCTATTGCGGACCGATAAAAATCTCAACCAACCATATACAAGTTTTCGTGAGCAGTTCGTTGCTCCAGTATTTGGGGATCTTTTCTTCAAAATTTGGGGATATTTTTCGCCGGTAAATGGAGACAAAGATTTTTGAGTTGGAGGATTGGATTTGGTTGGCGAATTTCCATAAATTTTGGGAATTTTTAGGGGTATTGTTTCTTTTTTGCAAAAACGGTTTAATTCTTTTTTTTAACAAAAATTTTATTTCTATAGGAAATTTTCCATAATTCTTAATTTCTATAGACAATTTGTAGAAAATTTAATTATTCCTATAGAAAATTTTGTTAAAATCTTTATTTCTATAGGAAATTGCGAGCCGGGTGTCAACAATTTATTTTCTATGGCAAAAATTTTGGTAAAAATTTTATTCTATAGAAAATTTTGTCAAATATTATTTCTATTAGAAACAATTTTTGTCAAAAATTTTATTTCTTATAGAAAATTTTGTCAAATTTTTAATTTCTATAAGAATTTGTCAAATGTTATTTCTTATAGAAAATTTTGTCAAAATATGTATTTCTATCGAAAATTTTGTCAAAAATTTATATGTTCTATTTTTGATTGGGGATTTTATTTTTCTCGAAAAACCGGTTTAATCTTTTTAACAACAAATTGGGTATTTCTATAACGAATTTTGAAATTCTATTTCTATAGACAATTTTTGTGAAAAAACTGTATTCTATTTAAGAAAATTTTTGTTAAAATTTTATTTCCTATAGAAAATTTTTTAAAAAGTTTTTATTTCTATAGAAAATTTTGTCAAATTTTTCACTTTATAGAAAATTTTTGTCAAAATTTTATTTCTAATTAAGAACTTTTGTAAATTTTATTTCTATAGAAAATTTGGTCACATTTTATATTTCTATGAAAATATTTGTCACAATGTTCATTATCTATATTTAAGAAAATTTGATCAAATGTCTAGTTTCTATATAGGAATTAAAAAAACCGGTCAAAAATGTAATGGGGGATTTTGTGAGGACATTCTAAAATTTAAATGAGGGGATTTTGGGGAACAGAAAAATATCCTGACTTTGGTGACGAAAGAGCCCTGAAAACGATACTGCAACACTGTTCGTGAGTTCTAAAATACCTGTATATTTACAATTCAGGCAAATCAGCATAAAAACTACGGTTTCTCGAACCAAAAGGAGTTAAATCGGAGAGTCCGGTCTATATGTGGGCCTTACTATCAAAAAGATGGCGCCAATACTCCACCCATTTTTTTAGCACCACCTCTTTGTGTATTAAAATACCTCTAGTTATTTCACAATTTTTTCAGGTAAAATTTCAGCTATTACCAAAACATGGACCGATATAGCCCATCTTTCGACTTGACTTGCTGCAGATAAAAAGACGAATTTGTGCGCAAACTTCTACACGATTGTTTCATTATGAACAAGACTGTAGCGTGAAACAGGCAGACAGGCATACCAGACAGATCTGATCATTGATTTTATATCGTCTTTAGATTTTCTCCAACTGATCGAAGAAATATGATATATTTGTCTCTGTTAGTCGGAAATCGATTATTTTCGATGTGTTTACACACGCGGAATGAACAATTATTTACTTACCCCGTCACCATGCTATGGTTGGTGTGGTATTTTAAAAATAAAAACAAGATAAGTTTAAAGACCACTTTAATATTTTTCGTGTTCTTTTTTCGTTTGTTTATTGTTTATCGTTAAAGGACGTCTCGAGCAAAATTCACTCAAATTGTAGGCAATATGAACTTGATTTGCATTACATACTCAGTCAACCTGGATATTATTATGACCAATTTCATCAGTTGTGTAGAAGGCTCACTCACTCTCTTCACACCTGCCTGCTATATTCCTGTTAGGGCTTCAGAATTTAAATGTGAGTAGGGGTTTATATGGGGCCTAACACACGTTGAGAAGAGATATGCTCCCCTCATAGAGTAAAATTTATATTTGGATGAGGACCATGGAACATTTTTTACCTAAAAATGTTGACTTCTACGCCAACATTAAAAGATGTTGACATAAAATGAGAGAAAATAACATGATTGTGACAAACGTATTACATAGTTCACCGGTCTCTAAATAACATTTTTGCTCTAGGACGTTCAATCATATTCCTTCACTGGACCCAATATGGCTCATTTGCAATACATACAGTAAGCAAAAAATTATAATTACATATGAAACATATACAAGGTAAATATTATTTATTATACCTTAAATTTAGAGCTTGAGATCCGAGCTTTAAATTTAAGGCATAATAAATAAAAAAAATTAGTTCATGATCTTCCATATCGTTTCACCAATTTATGTCACATTGTGACTACAACTCTTTTTTTTTTTGCTAACGGTGCACCAATCAGTAAAACGTTTTTGCGCCAAGATTTACGGCGATAGCTCGTTTCGTTTGGTAATTTTAGCGGACGGAATATCGATGGATTGACTCAGATTGACCTATCCAATAATATATCCTTGTGTCTGTGGCCAATTATCTTAGATTACGTTTTACAAAGTTTGTATGAATCCTATTTTTACACAATTACTTTCTCAGTGTTTGAAATTAATTTTTTTTCGCTCTGTTGGAAACCCCGTAGCAGTTATTGCACCTTCCATGCGAACATATGGAATCCGTTAGGCTTTTTCATGATATCACTTACCCTCGAAAATTTATTTAATTCTCTTGTGTTAAAAGGAAGTATTAAAAACTTACTATAATTTAAATGTTTGTAATTCATTGGAGCATTTGAAAATTTGAAAAACGTTTTCATTCTCCTCTTCCAATTACCTCTGTTTTTTGCGAGTCAGGTTTTTCAAGTGACTTTGTTCGTTTTTCATCGTTCCTTTTCTTTTACCAGAGAATTTTTCTTTGCGTTTTGGGGGGCTATATCAAATGGTTAGCGGACTTATTTATATCTGTGGTTTGTTCATTAAAATTCTTATGAAACTTCGAACAAAATAATATTTCATTTTCTATGTGCCGGAATTAAAAACTAACCTCCTTCACCTACCACTTCACCACGATTTTCAATCTAGGACATGTACATTACCCCACATATAATGCTTTTGTTCGTTGTTGTTTGAACAAATTTTTTATGTTCAATGATGATTTTGGCACCATCGACACCCCTCAACGGCACGTATCAATTTTTGGCATTTAAAGATACGACTATTCTCTCGCCTGTTCAGTTTATGATGTTCGATTGTCATGTGTCCTATGCAACCGGTGCAAAAGAAAAATGTAATTGCTGTTGTTGAAAACTAATTAACAAAGATTGTGTATTATGTCAACCGCAGTTTTTCTCTGGAGACATTGTGTTTAATAATATCAGTTTACTCCTTACTTTCTCTCTCTCACACACACTAACTCTTTAGGTAGGGCATAGGCCAAAACTTAAGGCTGAAGTTTTAAAGGAGCCCTTTCGTGATTTATATAATCAGCTTATTATGGAATACATTTTCAATGATCTATCATTTAAATAAAAAGCATTACCTGTAAAATACAAATTAATTTACATAATACTAACTGTTTAAATAATTCAAATACCTTCTATAGTATTCACTATATAAAAGGCTCTGTAAACCTTTTTTCTTCACTTTTGGCTTTCATTCATTCCACACCACTACCCTTTTTTGATCGGTCGGTGTCCTCCTTCAGTAGTAAATTTATATGTAAAATTCCTGATTTGAATGGAAATTTCCACATTGCGAATTTTTGTTTTGTTTCACTTCTGCTATCTTCCCTTTCTTTTGACTTGTTTTATTTGGTGTAGTTCTTGAACATTTTTGTGGTTAGCTTCCTTAGGTTGTGAATGATATCTAAGAAAATGTTGTGTTTTTAATTAATTTATATTACATGCGTTTTATTTTTAAATGTTAGAGTTAAGTACTGCCTTAATATTTATAGGTGTTTTTTTATAGTATGGAGTAGGTATTTCACAGTGGCGATGTTAGATAAATATTAAGATGACTAAAGTTTTGATTACGCAATAATGAGATAGAATACTTCTATCTGGCGCTCTTAAGAAAAATCAATCTACAAAATTTATCATCAATTGAGTGGAATAAATCATTTATAAGGATATGGACCGGTCTCCCATTTGCCTACCGCGATGATTAATCTAACCTTTTTTATACACATTTACCATAGAAATGGGGCGGGTATACTAACTCGACCTAGCCGGATGTCTCTGCGGTAGGTCTATTTGAAAACCACCGCTAAACTATTGTGCAAACTTGTCTCTACATCAGTCCATAAATCCTATGTATATAGCCGAGCGGATTATTATAATTCTCTACTATCTGATTCATAGTTATTATGGGCTTAAAAAAAACATAAACGATTAAAAAGAGCATTATATACGCTAGGACTCTAAACTGGACCAAAAAGCCTATTAAAACCTTTAAAACTAAAAAATAACACGATGATTCATAGAAAGAATGCTAACAATATATATACCTTATATGTTATGAGCTAACCACAGAAAAGATCAGTCTATTTATAGCCATACTACGGTGAATGATTCACTAGTTTACACTTGAAATGTAATTGGATTGAGAAGTTGACATTTCTTATTTTGAATCTGCTGAATTCCAAAAAAAAACTTTTAAAAATTTTATGGAACCGTTTTCAGATATTAGCGGGCAATTTTTTATACCAAGAAAACCGATGTTGTCGTATAGATGACACTCTGTGTAAGTAGTAAGACAAACTAGAAGAAAAACAACGACCGAAAAAAATTTGACACAAGTTATTAAAGCAATGTTGCAGATGAACAAATCCGATGTCAAATTCATTTGCAATATGAAATACCAAAAAAAAGTTTTGTCGTGCAAGAAATTGGCCTTTTGTTTGTGGATGAGTGCTCATACTTTATAACAAAGGGAATTTCGTTTGCTCTTAAATATCGGTTCCGAGGAAGATCTTTTTCTTTGGTATATTTTGGCGGGCGGAACCGGAACCTTTTCGTCGATTTTAATCGTGACTCATTTAGAAGACTATTAGTTCAATTACCACAACGCGACTGAATAGTCTAAGTGGAGCCTGAGCAAATCCGACTGCTCAACTTTAACTAGCAAGCGTCGGTCTCACAATTAAAACACCATAAAAGATATATTGACCATCTCCTATTGCTAACTAAAATTCTGTATTTTTTTAAGGGATATGAAATCTATGCGATACAAGGATTATCTTGTACCGTCCACCGGTAGAATAGGCGCGATCTATACTGTTTATAACCCTATATTTTGGTGATATTATAAAATTCTCGAGTGATTTAGCCAGCCGCTCCACTCCATCCGTTTAATTTCAAAAATTTCACATTCGTGCAATATAACCTGCGGAGAATTTTTAGTTACCTTTGGAAAGATAGTTTTCAGCCAATTGTTTTTATTTAAATAATTTGAAGATGTTCTTATTAAAAATACTGAAAAAAAAAGTAATTCTTTCCTCGGGAAACGAAATTTTAATCATCAAGTTTTCCATCAAGTTTCCTGTGCAAATTTCTTTGCTCCAAAATTTCGTTCCGTGAAAAAAAACTTGGTAATTTTTTCCGCTTTATAGATAGAGAAATCTTAATTCAATAATAGGCTCAATATAGATTTAATATTTCCCGATGTATTGTATTTAAAGATTTGAAATTGATTTTTCTGAAATAAAGAAAAGAATCATAATTCTTTGGTATTTCAAATATTTATTAAAATTTTGCTATGATTTTAGATTCAACACACACTCATAACCCCACAGTACACGGGTGATATTTCTAATTATACGCGGCTGTAATTAAAGCTGATGGGTGAAGATTTTGCATTGGAAGAGTGTTGGCATTTCGCATGATTTAAGAGATAATTGTTATACAATAATATTGTGGGTGTGTTGTGTTACATCCACATAACTATGTGGGAGTGAGCAGCACGTGTGTTTCTTTCAGATGGATGAGAGAGAGGTGGGTGAACTTTAATAGCTTTTGAAACGACAAAAATGGTTGCAAGATAAAGACAATCCGCTTCTTTAAATATTCGTCATAAGAAATATCTTTAAAATTTTAATTCATTCGTGCATAAAAAATTTCCGTTTTTTCACTGTTGCTTATTGTCCAATCGTCATTTCTTATTTGTCTACCGTTTGTCAACGATACATATATACACGATAAAGGTTACACCGAAAGATTTAATTGTTCGTTAATTGCACCAGATATTATTATGCTTTTCATTTCTATATCCAGTTTCGTCTCAGCAACTGAGAGTCTTTACTTGTAAGTGATTAGTTCATTTTATTGTTTTACAAAGCTTAAAAAAACCAGTTTGATTCTATTACATTCGAAGTGTGTTAGTCGCTATGGAATTCATGCGTGATGATGCATTGCTTTTCATATAATTAATGGGAAATTATGAGTGGCTATCGTTAGAGCCCTCCAGCATTTGAATGTGAAAAATATTTTTGTTTAGCTGTTACCATTACGCGTTACCGATTGACTGGCTCTGTGTTGCATTGGTGCTAAAATTTGAAACAACAAAAATGGTTTATAACACACAAAAAGTATTCGAAAATTAAGCCAAGGCCAGATTTGATCGAAAATTATTACGCCGCAGTGTTAGTTACTTTGCTCTTTGGACTGAACACAATGCAAGGAAGGATTAAGATTAATTAAAAAAGGAGTTGGTCAAAGCCAAAAAGTGCAAGGAGCTCACGAGGTACACGAAAAAGTTTGACTCGAAAGACCAATAAAGTGTGACCATTCTGTACCAAAGTGGTCATTTACCTAATTTGTTTTTCTCCGTATTTATGCCATCCAAATTGCAGTTTGTAAATAAAGGAACCCAGCATAAAAGACTTCGAAAAAGAGTTGGTTTTGAATCCCGAAGTTGGAGATCGCGAGAAATAGTGGCGCAGATTACAATGAATTTTAACACTGGGTTGTCATGGACTGAAGTATTCCATTCTTTTGGATCTTTTGATTGTTCATTTGGATGAAGAATTTTTTAAAAAAAACTAAAAAAAAAATTCCAATTTAATTTTTATTTTATTTTCAGTATTTTTTACACTTTTATTTTCCTTATTATTTAATTTTTGAAAACTTTCTTTGGTTTTCACAGGGGGGTTAAACCTGTTGTAGTGTTGGCACCATAAAGAACGCCTGGTGAGGCACGCACGTCGCAAAAAACCGATTGACAGCGTGAGTGATCAAAGTTATCCAATTTGTTAGTATGAACGTAATATGAGACTGCGCGAGTGACATTCTAACTACTATCCTGGGATATTCTTTATTATTATTTATTATTTATGAATCAAAGAACGCTGGTTCAAGATCACACCAGCGACTTTTTTCTATGAAATGATTTTTTCTAAAAAACTTAGTTTATTATTATACGATTGTTTATGTTTTGTTCGTCATATATTTCGTAAAAATAATTTTTTCTATTAAGAACCACGATTTTTTTATTATATTTTCTAAAAATTAGTTTTTTTGTATTTATACATCGTTTTTATTTTGTTTTTTTTCGTATAATATTTTCGTAAACAATATTGATTTTTTCTTTAAAAGATACCGAAGAAAATTTAAAAATTATCGTAAATTTTGCAAAACTTTCTAAAGAAGAACTTCGTGGAAGTGAAAAAGTCAAACGCACAGGTTTCAATCCATCGGCGATGGAGTGTATTTTTTTTTTTAATTTTTTAGCGTTTTTTATACTTTCTATTCTTTTTTTTGGCGAAATGTTGATTTTGGCAAGAAGCTTAAATTTTCACTTAATTTCGACATTCTAAGCTTGTCGAGGGACTGCATCGGAAGTGGAGAAAAATCTATAGGGGATCACGGACTTTAAAAAATGTTTTTTGGAACAACTTCCACATTTTTTTTTTCTTTTTGCTGGGAAAGTGATCGGTTCTTACTTATTTAGACCGTCGTGCTCAAAGAAAATATGCCCGTGTATATCGGAGAAATGTCCTAAAGACACCATTGAAGCTACTTTTGACGACAAATATTTTGGCCCGCAGAGTACTTGGCATTCAACAAGGGATTAGCACCATTGCCTCTCAGAACGAATGCCAATAGCTGGCTGGTGAAAAAAAAGCCCAATATTGGATTGTCAAACATTAATGCGCCGCAATAACTTATCAAGGAAAATGTGCCTAAGACACAGTTGACCATTTCTTCAGCTCTCAGAAAAACGTCAACCCATATGACATGGTTAAAAAAGGAAGATTACATAATGGGCTTTTTGGAAAGGGAAAGGTTTGGCACTCAAATATCAAATGTTCAATCGACAATTCAAGTGCCGTCGCTGGTTATTTGGTGCGGGCGGGACGTAGACGGCCAATGGTCGCTCCCTGCCGTATTCATCGATCGTGTCGGTCAAAATTTAAATGTTTCCATGGTTATGGAAAAAATTGTTCGGAAAAAACAGTATTTGAAGCACTTGACCAGACTAGCTTTTTCATTCATGGACACTTCAACAGGTTTTCGCAAAAGCAGATAGTGGCTTAAAAAGGACGATCTTCTCGCTAATTTCTACTGCACGATGGCCTTCCCAAAATATCTCCCTTGGCATATCAATCCGTTAGAAATTTTGAGAGTAATGAATTGCCACTTGAAAAATATGAAAGCTGTCGATTATCTCAAACGCGGGATCATCTCGCCGTAATGGAGTCTAAATACCACGAGAGCCAACTTTCGTGCAGCGTGTAATTGCTTTCGTCAGTCGTTTGAAGGCATAATTCAGGTCATAGGGTAGTAATTTTACACCATCTAAACTAATTTCTCAAATTGTTAATGTTATTTCACAGAAATTTTATTACCTTCACACGTACAAAATTTAAGAGGAATTGAACAAATTTACTCTTCCTGGAGCTTGGGGGATCTGATTTCATATACGCTGGATCTATATCTTAATTAGTCCAATATCGTCCCATCTATGGCAATAGCAAATAGATTGTTCGGAAGTTAACGTTGATTTCAAACAAAAGGATGGACAGATATGGCATAAGATCGACGTCAGATTCTCCCAGAACCAAGAATATGTGGTTTCTGACATGAATATTCTCGATGCGTTACACAATCGCGATATGTCGGAGCGTCTAATTCGTAGGGATGGGGGATATACTGTTTGTAACCCCATATTCTTAGGTCGCAGTGAAATGTCTGAGTGTGATTCTGTTCCATGTCAATCCATCCGCTTATTTTTGAAAATTACCACATTGTCGGGCATTTTGTAATTCAGTTGCTGCAAGAATATGGGGTCCTGAGCATGAAATATTTCGACCATGTGTTACAAACAGTATTCGAAAGTCTTCTATGTAGACGTGAGGAACTTATACTGTGGTGCTAACTCTATATTCCTTGGTCGTAGTGAATTCTGAGGTCGATCTAGCCATCCGTTCTGGTCATGCACTTATTTCGAACAAATAGCGGATTTGCTGCAATTCATATAATTCATTTGAATATTCAATATGTTTAAGTTCCATTACAAATTTACGAAATTTTATAACTATGGCAAATTAATCGTTAACGAAACGTAGCATTAAGGGAATTTTTATGAAAAATTTCTTTGATTGTAAAATAATGCATATTTCGTTTTTCTTAGGGCGATAGTTTTTTTTCGGTGTATATACCAGCATACGGTTTATGGAAGGAAATTAAATATACATGTGTTTGTGTGTGTGTCCAAATATATTCACATAAGAGATCTTTACTCAAGGGGTAAAGCGACTTTTTCACACAAACGGATAAGCTTCACATACACACACACACCCAAACAGATGAGGCATTACACCTACGTACTTGCTTGCTTTTAAGCCAAATGTGTTTTCTGCAACTCATGAATTAAGCATACGTTTTGAAGCAAAAGCAACCCTTTTTGAAATTGGATTCCCTTTTGCAAAAACCCCCTTTCCAATAAAAACTGGATCCTTTTAAGCTTGGGCCCTATGTAGCCACCATCCTTACGGTCCTTGCTATTGGCAACGGCATTCTCAATACAAGACAGACATTAACATACTCAGACACTGTTGGAAGTTTGGTAGTGACAGTGATGCGGATACGGATGTAGCTTACTGCTATAGCAGATGATGAGGATGATGGCGATGATGATGGTTCGCTATGGCAATAATGATGTTGGTGGCGGTGATGGTGGTATTTCCATGCTCAAAGCAAAGTGTATAATTTAGCTTTGAAGTGTTGAAATAAAAGCACTACTTTTTTCCCCATTCACTCACTATCTATCCTGCCGTGTCTATGTCAAAGTCTACCAGTGCCATGGGCGGTCGACGGTTTTGGATTCCTTTGTATGCTGAGAGATGATGTCGTCTGCGCCCTATGTGTGAAAGATAAAAATCTCAGATTGTATTTTTTACGGTTGATGACAAAAAAAAAATGCAGTGTAAAAATTATTGAATTAAAAAATAATTCACATGAATTTGGACTACGGATATATCTCCAGGTATGCCTTATTACATTTTATATCACGGAAAAATGTAATTAATTTCGACCAATATCGTAAATGTTCCGAAAAAAACAGAATTCCACGAATGCCAAGAGGATAATTAATTGCATGAGAATTTCCATATAATATTTATCATTTCTGGATATAATCAACTATATTTGTGCTTTAATGACCACCAAATTCCGACAATTGATGTTCTTTATCTGCAATAGTAAGGCCTTAATTGAATTGCTCAATGGACTACTTTAACTTTTTTATTTACCATCAATCAATCAATCAATCATGATAGTGAGTATTAACAATGAATTATCAATTATTAATACCATTTGGCATAGGCCAATTAACAAAAGTATATGGTAGATATCATGTCTCCCAAAGGGACAATTAGAAACAATATTAAGCATTGATAAAATCTATACTATTAGAATATGAAAAGTAAAAGTATCGATGAGTTCAGTTGGAAAGCTTGCGCTATAGATTTAAATATCTCTAATAATTTAGCCGCCGGCAAGAAAATTTGGCCGTTTCTTCTACAATC
>PGFW01055026.1:5234-19944 GCA_003123925.1 Haematobia irritans | reverse complement strand
GATTTTTAAAAGTGAAGAATAACAATCACCATACTCACGTACGGACAACGCAAGCTCACACGAAACTACCAATAGAGAAACTTACTCACGCATACTCATTTATTCATGTAGCAGCGTGGCTAACACAAGCAGAGGAAGGAGAATGATATTAACTCCTAGAATAAAATGTTATTTTTTGTCCGCAAAAATATTGTTCTTCATCGCCAAACATAATAATAGTTGACTAAAATCATATACACAATGTCGGCAAGAAGATATACATGTCGCATTTTTTATGTTCTGTAAAAAATTTTGTCAATAATTTATTTCTATAGAAATTTTGATCACAAAATTTATTTCTATTTAAATTTTGTCAAAATATTTTTTCAAAGGAAAGTTTGTCAAAATTTTATATTCTGTAGAAAATATTTCTCAATTTTGTCAAAATTTATATTCTATAGAAAATTTTGTCAAAATTTTTATGTCTATTAGAAAATTTTGTCAAAATTTATGTCTCATAGAAATTTTGTCAAAATTTATGTTCTATGAACTAAAATTCTTTCTATAGCAAAATTTTGTCAAAATTTTATTTCTATTATGAAAATTTGTCAAAATTTCTAGTTCTATACAAAATTTTGTTAAATGTCATTTCTATATGAAAATTTTTTCGCAACTTTTATTTCTATACAAAATTTTGTCGAAATTTTAATTTCTATGGAAAAATATCTCAAAATTTTATTTTTATAGAAAATTTTGTCAACATATTTATTTCTATAGAAAATGTTGTCAAAATTTACAATATCCATTGAAAAGTTTAGCTCACACATTTTTATTTCTATAGGTAAATTGTGACAAAAATTTTATTTCTATAGAAATTTTTTGACAAAAATTTATTTTCTTTAGAAAATTTTTGTCAAAATTATACACTCCCAGTAGAAACTATTTTAGCTGCAAATTTCGTTATTTCTATAACAAATATTTAGGCAAACTTTTATTTCTATAGGAAACTTTCTCAAATTAGTATTTATATTATAACGGGTTGTTGATTTTTTCAAAATTTATTTTCTCATAGAAAATTTTATCAAATTTTATTCTTTATAGCAAATTTTCTCAAAAATTATTATTATCTTTAGGAAAATTTACTCAAAACTTCTAAAGAAAACTTTCTACAAAATGTTATATCTAAGCAAATTCTCAATTTATGTCAAAGTAAAATTTTACTTTCGCATAGAAATTTTGTTAGACATTTTATTTCTATAAAAAATTTTCTTCAGAATTTTGTTTCTATCTAGAAATTTTCTCAAAATTTTATTTCTATATAAATTTTTCTCAAAATTCTTATTTCTATAGGAAAATTTTCTCCAAATTTTATTTCTATAAAAAATGTTCTAAAATTCATATTTCTTATGCGCAAGTAAACTATATTTTCTTCAAAATTTTATTTCCATTACAAAGATTTTTCTCAAATTTACCTTACTTCTATATCAAACAATTTTTTCGAAATTGTTATTTACATGGGCAATATTTTTTTCACAATTTTATTTCTATAAGATTTTTTCCAAATTTTTTTTTTACAGAAAATTTTATTTAAAATTCTTATTTTATAGAAAAAATTCCTCAATGTTTATATCTTATAGCAAAATTTACTCAAACAATTTTACTTCCTAGAAAATTTTGTCAAAATTGTATTTCCTTAGAAAATTTTGACAACAATTTTTATGTCTATAGCAAAATTATGCTTAAAATTTTATTTCTATAAAAAATTTTGCTCAAAATTTTCCAATAAAATTAAAATTTTGCTCTATCAAAAATTTTATTCCATTACGAAAATTTTGCTCAAAAATTTTATTTTCATAGAAAAATTATTGTCAAAATTTTATTTCATATAGCAAAATTTTCTCAAAATTGTATTTCTATAGACAATTTCTCAACGTATTAATATTCCTATAGAGAATTTTCTAAAAGTTCTTACTTCTATAAAATTTTTCTTGCCAATTTTATTTCTGTAGCAAAATGTTCTCAAAAGTTTATTTCTAATTAGAATTTTTTTTTAAAAATTTAAAAAAATTTTTTGTCATACAAATCTTTCATCTTCCATACAACAACTTTTGTCAAAATTTTATTTCAATAGAAATTTTGTCAAAATTTTATTTTCATAGAAAAATTATGGTCAAAATTCTCTAATCTAAAGAACATTTTTCTCAAATTTTATTTCTATCGAACAATATTGTCAACATTGTATTGTCCATAGACATTTTTGTCAACTAATTTATAGTTTCTATAGAAAATTTTCTCACGCAATTCTTTGTTTCTATCTAGAAAATTTTCTCAAAATTTTATTTCCTATATAAATTTTTCTCAAAAATTTTATTTTCATTGAAATTTTAACTGTACTTTAAAATTTCAAAATTTTTTTATACAATTCAAATTTTTTTCTACACGAAAATTCTATCAAAAATTTTATGATCGTCTACAGAAATTTACTCAAAAATTTTGTCAAAATTGCTAATTCTCATTTTAGAAATTTTACGAAAATGTTTATTATCTATAGATACCTAATACTGTGCTTAATATTTTATTTCTATAAGCAAAAGTTTTGTCAAATTTTTCTTCTATAGAAAAATCTATGTGCTTAAAATTATCTATATCAAAAGTTACTTTGTCAAAACTTTGATATCTATAGAAAATTTTCTCAAAATTGTATTTCTAAGCGAAAATTTTGTCAAAATTTTTATTTCCCTAGAAAATTTTCTCAAAATTTACCTTCTATAGAAAATTTTTTCTCAAAAATTTTATTTCCATAGAAAAATTTAGCAAAATTTTATTTACTATTGGAAAATTTGGCAAATTTTTTTTTTCAATAGCAAAATTTTTGTCATAATTTTCTTTCTATTTAGAAAATTTTTGTGAAAATTTTATTTCTATAAAAAAATTTTATGAAAATTTTGTTTCTATAGAAAGTTGCTGCTCACAAATTTATTTCTATAGAAAATTTTGCTCAAAATTGTATTTCTACAGAAAATTTTGTCAAATTTTTATTTCTATAGAAAAGTTTGTCAACATATTATTGCCATGGAAAATTGTGTCAAAATGTTAGTTCTATAGAAATTTTATTTCCGCGTAACATCTACCAATCTGTGGCAACCGAGGATGCAACACACCAAGCATCACGGTATCGAGCAGTGGTAGGAGAAACAAAAGATTTGTTCACACTTAAATGCTGGAAGGCTCTACTGACAGCCAAATAAAAATAAATCAAATTTTCACTTTTTAGCCTTATAAGTTTCGTGATTTAATTATATAAGTTTCGTTATTTAATTATAATAATGCGACACTTCTTTATAGTAATAAACTGGTTCCGTTTGTTTAATTTTAATATCCTATAACGAAACTTTTTTTAGTCAGTGTAGCTAACCTACTCTGGGATGTCTTCATCTAAACTGTATGCTTCAATTAATTTGGAAAATTTATTTTAAAACAAATCGGAATCATTAAATGTATTTCTTAGTTAGTGGTGTTGTAATCATTCCAATTATAAAAATGTCAAACATATCGAATGACATGAGCGTGGGTACACAAAAGAATTTAAAATGACCTGACATAGATTGGTTTGCTAGTCCTTTGTCAAGCTAGAAGTCCATGTATATAATGATATCATGTTTCCTGCGGCGCGTTATATAAACAAATATTGGCAGTAGCACAGAAATATTATTACCAATTGGCATAAATACAGAAGAGAAAACCGCAGAAGGACAAAAAAAAAACGCCACACATACACTCACTTACAAATTGCAAAAAAGACCAATCGTACAGTTGATATCCTCGTCTATTTATGCCAATTATCGCTAATAAACCATAAATAATTATAGCACCATGAATATCAATTCAATTATCCTTATGAATTTTTAAATTCATCACGAACCATTAAAATGTAAATGGGGTATGTGATTTGTATTGGTCGAATGGGTGAGTATTTGTATGTGTGTGTGTTTCTGGTGTGTGGTCATATACGTGATTCTCCCTACTCATAAAATATACCTATGTATTGTACAACTGACATGGTTTACAAAGGATAAATTAAATTATTTTTTAAATTATTTAATTATATAGTTAAACTAAATGACAAATATTATATTAAAATTTATCTGATAAAATCTGTGAGATTACAGTTGCAAATATCCTTTATTTAATACATATTAGATTAGAGTAGCAGATATTATATAAGGCTATAAGGCAATTAGTCCATTTTGGGTTAATACACAAATTTCGTTACCAGCCAAAAGATTCATAACCATGACATTTTCGTCATCAAACTTTTTTAGAAAAATTGATTATTCTAAACTGCCTATAAAAAAGCTGAATATTTACGCAAAAAAGATTTTGAATTTTCTGCATGTCACTTAGTTACATTTAAAGTACATTCAAAAATTATCTCTAGAGATTGACTTAATTTTCACTCATAAGAAGATTTTTTTAAGTGAGTGGTATCAAAAAATCACCACTTTTTTTACGGCAAAACTTGGCAATAAATTTTAATTTACTATTGATATGTATTTCCGATAGCGGATACTATGCGAAAAACCCGATCACTAAAAACATATAGGATGGTGCTATGAACTAATGCCTAAAAAACAGATTTTCTTTTCCTAAAGTTGACGCTTTACACAAAAAGATTGCCTCTCACGGTTTGCCACATTGGAAGAATTCTACCAAAATTTTAAATTTTGTACTTTTTTGGTAGATTGGTAGAATTCTGCATATTTTGGTAGATTCGCCAAATATTTCTCTAACTAAGAGGTACTCCAATTTTTTTTATTGAAAACAACGTTTTAAGAAAATTTTCTATTTTTCTATTTTTCTAACCAACAGAGGAAAAGAATTTTGGGTTTTTTGTTTTCAAAAATTTATTTGGGCGCAAAGGCCCTATAGACCTGCAAGATTTGGCTTGAATGCGAACGCACGTTTCGGAATTACCACATCTTCTCCAATCAGCATCCTCTACTTGCCAGCAAAAACTAATCAACCAATTATTCAGAATAAATTCAGGCAAGTTCATTAAAACCCAAACAATAAACCACACTTGAACCTTGCCCGCAAAAAGATTTTACATTGATAGTTCGCGCTTTTGGGAAATACAATCGTACAACAACGTCTCTATTTTCCTTTGCCACCTGTCAAATCATCGATCAAAGTTTTTATTTTCGACGCGTGCTTCCTCTTCTTTGTTTCATTCGTTTTGTTTTGTTTTTATTCGTTGGATTTTGCTTCTTTAATCATCTGTCGTAGTTTTTTTGAATTTCAGCTTTAAAAAACACATTATATTGCACTAAACTACAAGTGTAGCTTTCATTCTGTTGCCCGTTAAGCTACCACTTGTAGCTTCAGTCAATGTATGGTCCGTTTAACTCTAAAATCAAAAAAACGACAGAATAAAATCTCTTTTATCAAAAATTTTCTATATAAAATATTTAAACTTTCGTCAAAATTTTCAAATAGACATCAAATTTTGAGAAATTTTTCTATAGCCAAATTAAAAATTTTACAAAATTTTCGTCTTATAGCAAATATAAAAATTGACAAATTGTTATATCAGAAATAAAATTTTGGGAAAATTTTCTATAGAAATAAAATTTTGGGGAAAATTTCTTTACGAAATAAAAATTTCCATAGAAATAAAAAAATTGGAAACAAATTGAAAAAAAAATGTTGTCCAATATGTCTCTATAGAAATAAGATGTTGACAAACTTTTTTAGAAATTAAAATGTTGGACACAATTTTCTATAGAAAATAAAATTTAGGAAAATTTTCTATATAAAAAATAAACCATTTGACAAAATTTTCTATTTGAAATAAAATTTTGCACAAAAAATTCTATAGATTTTAAAAAAACTTTGACAAAAATTTTACAATTAAAAAAAATTTTAGCAAATTTCTTAAACATCAAAAATTTTATAAATTTTCTATGAAATTAAAATTTTGAAAAAACATTCTTTTCTTTTGACATAAAAAATTTGGGAAATTTTCTATAAGAAATAAAAATTTGAACAAAATTTTCGATTAGACACTTAAAAAATTTTATTAAATTTTTTATAGAAATTAAAATTTGAGAAATTTTCTTTTTGGCATAAAATTTTGGGAAATTTCTCTATAGAAAGAACGAATATACAAAATTTTTCTATAGAAATAAAATTTTGGGAAATTTTTGTAAATAAAAAAATAATATTTGATAAAATTTTCTTATAGAACATACAAATTTACCAAAAATTTTCTATAGAAATAAAAAAATTGAGCGAAAATATTTTTCTATAAAAGTGCAAAATTTTGAAAAAATTTATAACTATAGAAATTAAATTATCAACCAAATTTTTCTATAAGAAACAATATGTTGGAAAAATTTTCTTTAAAAATAAAATTTTTGACAAAATTTTCTCATAGAAAAATAAAAACTTTAGGAAAATTTTTTTATAGAAATAAAATTTATCTTGCTGAAAGATTGTTCTATAGAATTAAACATTTTTTACAAAATTTTGCTATAGAAATTTAATTTTTCGTCACATTTTATTCCAATGCGAAAAATGTGCCTCTAAAATTTTTTATTTCTATAGAAAATTTTTTGTCAACATTTTATTTCTATTAAGAAAAAAAATTTGACTAACATTTTATTTCTACAGAAAATGTTCGTCACAAATTTTAATTTCCTATTAGCAAAATTTTGTCCAAATAGAAATACAAATTTCTGCTCAAATTTTTTTCTATTTTAGAAATAAAATTTGGCTCTAAAAAATAATTTTTTTCGCACGAGTTAAAAAATATGGATATATTCAAAGGCATTATTTTTAACAGTCGATTATCACTTGAAAACCTAGCATAAATTCTTCTTTATGAAATAAAAAATTTCAAAAACATTGTCCATAGAAATTCAAAAAATAAACAAATTAAATAATATAACATTAACATGGAAATAACAATGAACATAAATTTTGAGAAATTTTCTATTTGACGTGACTAAAATTGGGAGAATTTTCTCATGTATATAAATAAAAATTTTACCAACATTTTCGCATAGATATAAAAATTTTAGCAAAATTTTCGTATAGTAATAAAAATTTTACAAAATTTTCTATAGAAATTTTAAAATTTTGGGAAATTTTTCTAATAGAAATAAAATTTTACAAATTTTTCGATGAAATAAAATTTTACAATTTTCTATAGAAATAAATTTTGAGCAAATTTCGTATTGACATTCCACATATTTCCTGGGGGAAAGTCTCTATAGAAAATAAGCATTTGACACAATTTCCTCATACGAATAAAAAATTTTACAAAAATCTTCTATAGAAAATAAAAAGTTTGAACACACATTTTCTATAGACAATAAAATTTTTGTACAATATTTTCCTATTGAGAAACTAACATTTTGAGAACTATTTCTATTAAAAGTAAATTTTGAGAACAATTGTTCTATAGAACAATTAAAATTTTGGCAAAAAAATTTCCTATAGTAATAAAATTTTGACAAAAATTTTGGCTATAGAATTAAAAATTTCACAAAATTTTCTATAGAAATAAAAAATTTTGAAAAAATCTTTTTTATTGAAATAAAAATTTTACAAAATTTTCTTAATGAAATAAATCTTGAGAAATTTTCTTTTTGACATAAATTATTTGGGAAATTTTATCCGTATAGAAATAAAAATATTGACAAAATTTCCAATAGATATTAAAATTTTACAATATTTTCTATAGAAATAAATATTTGCACGAATTTTCTTTTGCATAAAATTTTCGGGTACTATTTTCTATTTTTCTTAGAAATAAAAATTTGACAAAATTATCTATAGAAATAAAAATTGCATAATTTCATGAAAAAACATATATGCTCGTGACGTCAAAATTTCATGTCTTTAAATACGAATGCAAATTTGCCTTAGCATAGAGCACGCCTTTCTCTAAAATAAAGTCTTATTTTTCTATGTCAAAGTCGCATAAAACGCTTTTCAATGAAGTCGTATTGTCCTTATAATTAAGTGATCTTGACTTAAAAAGTGCTATCTTAACATGGAACAAGAAAAAATTTATATGCCTAGGTTCAATTGATTTAATAATTCAGCAAAAATTCTTAAATTTAAGAAATTGTCTTAAATCTTTTTGTACTTTTTGCATCTTGACTAGCAAAGCAAAATAAAATCGTTCAAATATAGGCATGATGTTTTCAAAAACTTTATTTTTAAAAGAAAGTTTTTCTCTCAAACCATAGCATTATTCTCTACTGGAAGTCGAGTTCCTAATTTTGGGAAAATAAAATTGCCAGTAACTCGCTTTTAAAGGACTTTGATAGCATATGAAGAAAAAAGCTGAGAACGCGAAAAGTTAAATATGCTTCCTAGTAAGCAAGTACACAAAACCTAAATTTTAAAAGCAGATTGTGCTCTTAAAAGTATCCTACTTGTATTCTCCGCCTTCTTTGGCCTCGCGAATCATACCAATTCTTTTAAAGTAAAGAGCAAAATCTTTTAGGAACCGAGTAATGGCTTTTTTTATTCAGCTGTTTGAAATAAAATTTTGGTCCAAATTTATTATAGAAATAAAATTTTAACCCAATAATATGTTGAAAAAATTTAGAAATAAATTTTTGACAAAATTTTCTATAGAAATAAAATTTTGGGAAATTTTCTATAGAAATAAAATTTTGTGAAAGTTTTCCATAGAAATAAAATTTTGAAAAAAATTTCTATAGAAATAAAGTTTTGAGAAAAGTTTCTATAGAAATAACATTTTTACAAAAATTTCTATAGAATTAAAAATTTTACAAAAATAGCTATAAAATAAAATTTTTGTCAAAATATCATATTTCTATAAAGAAAATTTTGCTCAAAAATTTGTTCCTATATTGGAAAAAATTTTGTCAAAAATTTGGATTCTATAGAAAAAATTTTGATTCAAAAATTTTTATTTCTATAAGAAAATTTTGTCAAAAATTCTATTTCTATAGAAAAATTTGTCAAAAATTTTATTTCTATACAAAATTTTGTCATCATTTTATTGTTATAGAAAAATGTGTCATAATTGTATTTCTGTAGAAAATTTTGTCAAAATAGAAATAACATTTTGTCAACATTTTTTTTAGAAATAAAATTTGGTCAAAAAAATTTTTTTGCGTTAAAAAATAGGATATATTCAAAAGTTTATTTTTAAAGTCGTTTATCACTTGAAACCTAGCATAAATTCTAAAATTTTTGTTTCTATAGAAAAATTTCTCAAAGTTTGATGTCTATTGAAAATTTTAACAAAATTTAATTTTTATAGAAAATGTTGATAAAGTCTTATTTCTTTAGAAACTTTTTACATTTTCTTCTATAGAAAAATTTCTAAAAATTCAATAGACAATTTTCTTAAAACGTGTTTTCAATAAAAAAAAATTGGAGTACCTCTTAGTTAGAGAAAATATTTGGCGAAATCTACCAAAATATGCAGAATTCTACCAATCTACCAAAAAGTACAAAATTTAAAATTTTTGGTAGAATTCTTCCAATTGTGGCAACCGTGAGAGGCAATCTTTTTGTGTAAAGCCGTCAACTTTAGGAAAAGAAAATCTGTTTTTAGGCATTAGTTCATAGCACCTCCTATATGTTTTTAGTGATCTGGGGTTTTTCGATAGCATCGCTATCGGAAAAACATATCAATAGTAATAAAACTATCGATAGTGCAGTCGATAGTTTTGCAACTCTATGCAGTAATCATCTTTTGAGAGCTCCGCTGAATTGATTGCAGAGACGTGATGCTATTTCAACATTTTGTATTTCATTTAAAAACCAAAGCCAATTTTGTCGATTTGGACTTTTGATGGACTTTTTCAATTATTTTTATTATTTTATTTTTTCTTACTGTGCAGTTAAATTCACAAAATGTAGATTTATTGCCAAGTTTTGCCGTAAAAAAGGATTTTTTATATCACTTAAAAAAACTTTAAAAATATTGTTTCTCGTCGCCAAACATAAAATAGTGACTAAATCATATACATAATGTCGGAGAAGATTACATTCGATTTTTTATTTCTGTAGAAAATTTTTGTCAAAAATTTATTTCTATAGAATTATTTGTCAAAATTTATTTCTATAGTAAATTTTGTCAAAATATTTTTTTCAAAGGAAATTTTTGTCAAAATTTTATTTCTGTAGAAAATTTTCTCATATTTTGTCAAAATTTTATTTCTATAGAAAATTTTGTCATTTTATGTTCATAAGAAAATTTTTGTCAAAATTGTATGTCTATAGAAAATTTTGTCAAAATTTTATTTCTATAGAAAATTTTGTCAAAATTTTATTTCTATAGAAAATTTTGTCAAAATTTTAGTTCTATACAAAATTTTGTTAAAATGTCATTTCTATAGAAAATTTTTTCCAACTTTTATTTCTATACAAAATTTTGTCGAAATTTTATTTCTATAGAAAATATTCTCAAAATTTTATTTTTATAGAAAATTTTGTCAACATTTTATTTCTATAGAAAATGTTTTCAAAATTTACTTCCGTCGAAAATTTTACTTCCATAGAAAATTGTGTCACAATTTTATTCCTATGGTAAATTGTGACAAAATTTTATTTCTATAGAAATTTTTGACAAAATTTTATTTCTTTAGAAAATTTTGTCAAAATTTCACTCCCATAGAACATTTTGTGAAAATTTTATTTCTATAACAAATTTTGCCAAACTTTTATTTCTCTAGGAAATTTTCTCAAAATTTTATATTTATAATTTTTTTCAAAATTTTTTTCTATAGAAAATTTTATCAAAATTTTATTTTATAGAAAATTTTCTCAAAATTTTATTTCTATAGAAAATTTACTCAAAACTTCTAAAGAAAACTTTCTCAAAATGTTATATCTAAAGAACATTTTCTCAAAATTTTATTTCTATCGAAAATTTTGTCAAAATTTTATTTCCATAGAAAATTTTGTCAACATTTTATTTCTATAAAAAATTTTCTCAGAATTTTGTTTCTATAGAAAATTTTCTCAAAATTTTATTTCTATATAACTTTTTCTCAAAATTTTATTTCTATAGAAAATTTTCTCCAAATTTTATTTCTATAAAAAATTTTCTCAAAATTCTATTTCTATGGAAATAAATATTTTTCTCTAAACTTTATTTCCATAGAAGATTTTCTCAAATTTACTTCTATAGAAAATTTTTTCGAAATTGTATTTCTATGGGAAATTTTTTCAAAATTTTATTTCTATAGATTTTTTCCAAATTTTTTTTTACAGAAAATTTTATTTTATAGAAAAATTCCTCAAAGTTTTATGTCTATAGAAAATTTACTCAACATTTTACTTCTTTAGAAAATTTTGTCAAAATTGTATTTCCTTAGAAAATTTTGACAAAATTTTATGTCTATAGAAAATTATGTTAAAATTTTATTTCTATAAAAAATTTTGGCAAAAATTTTATTTCTAAAGAAAAATTTTGTCAAAATTTATTCTATAAGGAAGAAATTTATTCAAAATTTAATTTTATAGAACATTTTCTCAAATTTTTTTTCTATAGAAAATGTTACCTCAAAACTTCTAAAGAAATTTTCAAAATGTTATATCTAAAGAACATTTTCATCAAAATTTTTATTTCTATCGAGAAATTTTGTCAAAATTTATTTCCATAGAAAAATTTTGTCTAACGAATTTTATTCTATAAAAAATTTTCTCAGAAATTGTATTGTTTCTATAGAAAATTTTCTCAGAAAATTTTATTTTCTTATATAAATTTTTCTATCAAAATTTTATTTCTAATTAGAAATTTTCCATCACAAATATTTATTTCTATAAAAAATGTTTCTCAAAATTATTTCTATGGAAAAATATTGTTCTCTAAACTTATTTCCATAAAGATTTTCACAAATTTACTTCTATAGGAAAATTTTTCGAAATTGTGTTTCTATGGGAATTTTTTTCAAAATTTTATTTCTATAGATTTTTTTCAATTTTTTTTAAGAAATTTTATTAAAAGTTTTATTTTAAGAAATTCCAAAGTTTTATGTTTATAAAAATTACTCACATTTACTTCCATTAGAAAATTTTGTCAAAATTGTATTTCTTAAGAAAATTTTGACAAAATTTTATGTCTATAGAAAATTATGTTAAAATTTTATTTCTATAAAAAGATTTTTCAAAATTTCATAAAAATTTAAATTTGTAAATTTTATTTCCATAGAAAATTTTGTCAAAATTTATTTCAATGTTTCATTTATCTAGAGAATTTCTCAACGTTTTATTTCTATAGAGAATTTTCCTTAAGTTTTATTTCTATGAATTTTTCTACAATTTTATTTCTGTAAATAATGTTCTCAAGTTTATTTCTATAGAATTTTTTTTTTTAAATTTAAAAAAAATTTTTGTCAAAATTTTATCCCATAGAAAATTTTGTCAAAATTTTATTTTAATAAAAATTTTGCTCAAAATTTTATTTTCATAGAAAATTATGTTCAAAATTTTATATCTAAAGAAATTTTCTCCAAATTTATTTCTATCGAAATATTGTCAAACTATTTTTATTTCCATAAGAAAATTTTTCAACATTTTATGTCTATAGAAAATTTTCTCTGAATTTTGTTTCTATAGAAAATGTTCTCAAAATTTTATTTCTATATAAATTTTACTCAAAATTTTATTTTTATAGAAAATTTTTCTCCAAACTGTATTTCTATAAAATTTTTCAAAAATTTTATTTTTTATAGATTTTTTTTTCAATTTTTTTCAACAGAAAATTTTATCAAAATTTATTTTATAGAAAATTTCATCAAAATTTTATGTCTACAGAAATTTACTCAAATTTTTCAAAATTGTATTTCATTAGAAAATTTTTGACCAAAATTTTATTTCTAATAGACAATTATGTTAAAATTTTATTTCTATAAAAAGTTTTGTCAAAATTTTATTTCTATAGAAAATTATGTTAAAATTTTATTTCTATAAAAAGTTTTGTCAAAATTGATATCTATAGAAAATTTTCTCAAAATTGTATTTAAGGAAAATTTTTGTCAAAATTTTATTTCCCTAGAAAATTTTCTCAAAATTTACTTCTATAGAAAATTTTCTCAAAATTTTATTCTATAGAAAAATTTAGCAAAATTTTATTACTATGGAAAATTTTGTCAAAATTTTATTCAAATAGAAAATTTTGTCATAATTTTCTTTCTATAGAAAATTTTGTGAAAATTTTATTTCTATAAAAAATTTTATGAACATTTTGTTTCTATAGAAAGTTGTGTCAAATTTTATTTCTATAGAAAATTTTGTCAAAATTGTATTTCTACAGAAAATTTAGTCAAATGTTTATTTCTATAGAAAAGTTTGTCAACATATTATTGCCATGGAAAATTGTGTCAAAATGTTAGTTCTATAGAAAATTTTATTTCGGTAACATTCTACCAACTGTGGCAGCCGAGGATGCAACACCACCAGCATCACGGTATCGAGCAGTGGTAGGAGAAACAAAAGATTTGTTCACACTTAAATGCTGGAAGGCTCTACTGACAGCCAAATAAAAAGAAATCAAATTTTCACTTTTCAGCCACACTGTATATAAGTTTCGTTATTTAATTATAATAATGCAACACTTCTTTATAGTAATGAACTGGTTCCGTTTGCTTAATTTTAATATCATATAACGAAGCTTTTTTTAATCAGTGTAGCTAACCTCTGTGATGTCTTCATCTAAACTGTATGCTTCAATTAATTTGGAAAATTTATTTTAAAACAAGGCATAATCATTAAATGTATTTCTTAGTTAGTGGTGTTGTAATCATTCCAATTATAAAAATGTCAAACATATCGAATGACATGAGCGTGGGTACACAAAAGAATTTAAAATGACCTGACATGGATTGGTTTGCTAGTCCTTTGTCAAGCTAGAAGTCCATGTATATAATGATATCATGTTTCCTGCGGGCGTTATAAACAATATTGGCAGTAGCACAGAAATATTATTACAATTGGCATAAATACAGAAGAGAAAACCGCAGAAGGACAAAAAGAGACAGCACACATACACTCACTTACAAATTGCAAAAAAGACCAATCGTACAGTTGATATCCTCGTCTATTTATGCCAATTATCGCTAATAAACCATAAATAATTATAGCACCATGAATATCAATTCAATTATCCTTATGAATTTTTAATTTCATCACAACCATTAAAATGTAAATGGGGTATGTGATTTGTATTGGTCGAATGGGTGAGTATTTGTATGTGTGTGTGTTGTCTGTGTGTGGTCATATACGTGTATTCTCCTACTCATAAAAATATACCTATGTATTGTACAACTGAATGGTTTACAATGGATAAATTAAATTATTTTTAAATTATTTAATTATATAGTTAAACTAAATGACAAATATTATATTATAATTTATCTGATAAAATCTGTGATATTACAGTTGCAAATATCCTTTATTTAATACCATATTAGATTAGAGTAGCAGATATTATATAAGGCTCATTAAAGGCAATTAGTCCATTGGGTTAATACACAATTTCGTACCAGCCAAAGATCATAACCATGAATTTTCGTCATCAACTTTTTCAGCAAAAAATATGGATTATTCTAAAACTCCTATAAAAAAGGCTGAATATTTCCCGAAAAAAGATTTGGAATTTATTGCATGTCATTACATTTAAAGTTCATTCAAAAATGATCTTCTAAGAGATTGACTTAATTTCACGTTCATGGAA
>PGFW01055021.1:0-10045 GCA_003123925.1 Haematobia irritans | reverse complement strand
AGTGTAAAATTTTATTCCTATAGAAAATTGTGATTTTATCCTTAGAATTTGTTAAAATTTATTTGTAGAGAATTTTATCAAATGTTTATTTCTATGAAGCATTTTGTTGGAAATTTATTTCTATGAATTTTGTTAAATTCTATTTCTATCAGAAAATCGGGAGGTCGGTTTATATGGGGAGCTATATCCACGGACCGGATATAGCCCATCTTGCGACTTGGCTGCTGCAAATCACCGAAGGAGTTTGTGAACTTTAGCAGATTGTTATTATTGAGACTGTCGCGGGTTAACAGCAGAACGGCGGGCAGACGGACTCGTTGTCTCGGTGTTCGGAATTCCTCCCTGATCAAGAACCTATATCTATTATATAGTCGGGAAATGATATTTCGATGTGTTACAAACGGAATGACAACTTTACACCCGTCCCTTCTGTATGGTGGTGGGTATACAGAGTTGTTGGAGATCCCGTATATCTTAAAAGACATATGTACTTTGTGGAACCTTTAAATTTGTTTTTTTCTTTTGGGGATAGTCATGCTGGATCGTGGATTTGTCCAAGGGATCCGGAAGTCAAATCTGGGGCTATTTCGCCTGAAATTTGTCGTGTTATTTGCTTTATATACGGTGCATTTCTTAGGCATAAGACGCCATTTCTTCTGGGATATAAAGTTTCTTTTTCTTGCCAAAGTCGCAACTTTTTCGCACATGATCGTCATTGTCGTTATCTTAAGTTGATTTCTTCAAATGCGGCTCATGATAACATGAAGAAACATGTTTTTTTTGGACTAGTTCAACTTGCTTTTATGTTCAGAAAAATTCTATTTTAATGATTGTCTTTAAGTTTGTTTTTTTTTTGCTCGTGGTACAAGCAAAAATAATTCAATATAGGAATGTTTTCAACTTTATTTAAAGACAATTTTAACAAGGATTGTGTGTTATGTTAAAAGTAATATTTACTTGTATTCTCCGCTTTTTGGTCGGATAAGTACCAAATTTTTTAGAGTAAAGTCAGATGGTAGTTGCAATGGGCCATTCGGTCATTTTTACGTTATGCCTCAGTAAAAGGACCCTCGTTTGGCTTGCGGGGCTCAAGCATTCATCCGAGCCGCCTGGAACTGTGGTTACATGATGTGGTTTATGGTCTGCTAAGCACAGCAAAATTGGTCCACTCGGTTTTATCGTTATATAGCCCCGTATAACTGTATCTCGAGTTTTGGCGTTGCGGCGCCTTAAAAGTAGGGCAACTTTTCCAATCCGCTGAATTTGCAATGGTGTTGGTATACGGTCTCTAACCATGACAATTGGTTCACTTGGTCATATTTATTAGCCTCCATAAACGATCCGTTTGGCTTGCGGGCCTCAAGAGAGCACATTCATTCGATCCGTTGAAATTTGGGCACCATGGTGCAGGTTGGTTCTCTAAGCATGCAAAATTGGCGCACATTGGTTTTATAATAAACCATGAAAATTGGTCCCATTGTCCATATAGTATAGTACCTCCAATAACCGAGTTTCCCAGATTTGGCTTGCGAGCCTTCAAGGAGCAAATTTCCTTCGATCGTCTGAAAATTTGGTAGCATGGGTGTTCATAACTTGAATGGTCTGCTGACGCATGGCGGACAGTTGGTCGCGCATGTCGTAGTGATGTATATATAGGCCTTAACCGTCCCCAGATTTGGCTTGTGGCAGCCTCAAAGGACGCAAATTCATCGACCGTTCAATGTGGGAAGTGGTGTTAAGTATTTATGGTCCTCTACATCGCCTGCCATTGTTCATATCGGTTTCATAGTTATATATAGCCTCCTATAAACGTCCCAGATTTGGGCTTGGGGCAGGCCTCAAAGGAAGCACTTCCGTCAATCCGACCGGTTTAATTGGGACATGTGTTAGATATGATCTTTAACACCGTGCAGAATTGGTCCACGATGGCTCTACTTATGTTTACTATATAGCCCCCATATAAACCTCTCTCCAGGACTGCTTGGCCTCCGGGCCTTTTGGGAGCGCAAAATTCATCCGATCGTTATTGCGGAAGTGATGTTAGTGTCTGGCTGCTACCAACCTTCCAAAAATTGGTCCATATCGGTCTTAGTTATATATAGCCGTTTGGAGTGTTGAGACAAATTGGCTCCATGGTTTTGTATATGGTTTAACAAGCATGCAAATTGTCCAATCGGTTTATCTTATAAGGCCCATATAAAGAGTCCCAGATTTGGTTGTGGAGTCAAGAGAGCAAAATTCAGTCCGACCGGTTCAAATGTGGGCGTGGTGTTAGTAATGTCCCTACATCCTGCACAATTGTTCCACTCGGTCATCGTATTATGCTCTATTTAACACGATTCCCCAGTTTGGCTTGCGGAGCTAAAGAGAAGCACCATTTCATCCGAACGGTTGTAATTGCATGGTGTGTGTCTATGATCTTTACACTGCAGATTGGTCACATCGGTCCATATTATGTGTTATTATCGCCCCCCATAAACTTCTCCGATTTGACTCGGAGCTTTTGGAGGGGCAAAATTATCGATCGGTTCAAATTCGGAACCGTGATGTTTGTGTATGCTGCTAACAACCATACCAAAATTGTCCACTCGGCTATCGTTATTCTACCGAGTTTGGGTGATTGAAGACCCAACGATGTCCTTATCGGTTGCATGGTTATGTTGCGGTCGTCCAAAAATAACCTACCAAATTTTGTTTCTATGTTTAGAATTTTGTCAAATTTTTTGCTAGAAATTTTGTTAAATTTTATTTTATAGAAAATTTTGTTAATTTTTTCTATTGCAAATGTGTGAACATTGTATTCTTATAGACAATTTGTTAAATTTTATCTGTTCTCTGACAATATTTGATTATTTTATTCTCTTAGAATTTTGTGGAAAATTTTTTTTTAGAAGAATTTTCGTTCATTTTTTTTCTAGTAGAACTTTGTCTCATTTATTTCTATAGGAATTTTGTGAAAAATTTTTCTTTCTATAAAAGATTTTGTTAATTTTATATTCTATGACCTTTTGTTACATTTTAATTCTTTTAGGAAATTTTGTGAAAATTTTATTTCCTATAGAAAATGTTTTGGCAAATTTTTTGCTTATAGAAAATTTTGTCAAATTTTCTGTTTTCTATAACATTTTTCAATTTTATTCTATAGAAATTTTTGTCAAATTTTATGTCCTTAGGAAATTTTGTCAATGAGTTACTTACCTTGGTTGATGATTTTTTGTCTAGGTATTACATTTTTATTTTTTGTTTGATCTATGAGAAAATTTTGTTAATTTTTTTCTTTAGAATTTGTGAAATTTTTTTCTATAGAAAATTTTGTCAAAATTTTATTTCTAAAAATAGAATTTGTCATTTTATTTCTAAAAATTTTGTCAACATTTTATTTATAGAAATTTTGTCAAAATTTACTGTCTATAAAATTTGTTCAACTGAATTATATACATATTTTGATCTTCTTTTTTGATCTCTAAGATATACCGTATATGGCTTACATTAACTTAGACGACGGGGTTAAGGGGGTTTTAAGATACTTTGCATCGGCAAGGTTACCGCAACTTAAGTAATTCGTATTGTGGATGGCAGTGTTTTAGAAGAGTTTCTACGCATCATGGTGGAGCAGGTACATAAGCTTCGGCCTGGTCGACTGCGGCCGTATATACTTGTTTTTCGAATATCATCTATTATTATGCCCGGTACAGTACGTATAAAAATGCATTTTTTTGTTTTGTCTTTGTGTGTTTAGTTTGTTTCTAAATCCCACGCTTTCCTTGCTACTGCAATGAAGTTTGATCTCTTATATGGAGAATACTAACATTAGATTTATGTTCTACGAAAGTTTTTGCTATTACTGTAATAAATTAGAAATTTAATCCATTGCAGCAATGCGCTTATCTATTGCTAACCTTCTTACAATACGCACTAAGTTCTGATACTTCTCGAAAAGTATGAAAATTTCGTTGTTCGTCTATATAACCGTCTGTCTACGGGTATACAATTATGGTGAATAGAAAGAACTCTATTAAAGAGTCCCATAAATGTTTTCCATTTACCTATGAAAAATTTATAGAGTTATTTTAATTTGTTCCATTGCTCGTTGTTGTTATTCAAGACTTTCCTGGGGCCAATGTAGCCATCGCAGATCTTCAAGTGATCCTTAACAATCAGAAGAAAACATGGCAAAGTGAATGAAATATTTCAAGCCGCGAGCAACGAGTGTATTTGAGACGGCATAAAAGCGAAATGAGAAGGTAGAAAAATAGTGACTTAATGTAAATATAGGGTGGAGGGGATCCATCCAACGGTCATTAATTGAACATCAAGTTAGCGGCTTGTTGACTTCATACAAGTAATGAACCTGTAGCTTTGTGTTTGTGCTGCTGATGTGTGGAACCAACATCAGGTAGACTCTGACATAGTTTGATTACAAAGTGAATCGTTGGTAATCAGCGAAAACTTTAACAGCTCCTGCTGTTACTCCATCCTGTTCGACGAAGATATGTGAAAAACATTGAATTCAAATTCATCATCATGTTCTTCGAACTGAAAAGTACTGAATGTAAAGGGTGATTTGTTAAGAGCTTGATAACTTTTTAAAAAAAAAAACGCATAAAATTGCAAAATCTCATCGTTCTTTATTTGAAACGTTAGACTGGTCCATGACATTTATTTTGAAGATAATTTCATTTAATGTTGACCGCGCTGCGTCTTAGGTGGTCCATTTGGAAAGTCCCAATTTTGGGCAACTTTTTCGAGCATTTCGGCCGGGAATAGCCCGAATTTCTTCGGAAATGTTGTCTTCCAAAGCTGGATGAATAGTTGCTGGCTTATTTCTGTAGGACTTTAGACTTGACGTAGCCCCACAAAAAAATGTCTAAAGGCGTCAAATCGCATGATCTTGGTGGGCAACTACCGGTCCATTTCTTGAGATGAATTGTTCTCCGAAGTTTTCCCTCAAAATGGCCATAGAATCGCGGCTGTGTGGCATGTAGCGCCATTTGTTGAAACCACATGTCAACCAAGTTTCAGTTCTTCCTTTTGGCAACAAAAAGTTGTTAGCATCGAACGATAGCGTCCGCCATCACTCGTAACGTTGCGTCAACAGCATCTTTTGAAAATACGTCCAATGATTCCACAGCGTACAACACACACAAAACAGTGCATTTTTCGGATGCATGGGAGTTTTGAACGGTTCTGGTTGTCTTCTCCAAATGCGGCAATTTTGTGTATTTACGTAGCCATTCAACCAGAAATGAGCCCATCGTTGAACAAATTTGTCGATACAAAAGCGGATTTTCTGCCACTTTTCTACGGGCCCATTCACTGAAAATTCGACGTTGTGGCTCGTATCAGATCTTTCATGGATGAATTTCAAAGACATTACTGGCATCTTTCTCTCTTGACCCTGTCTGAAATCCCACGTGATCTGTAAATACTAATGCATGAAAATCCTAACCTCAAAAGAATCACCCTTTATTAATGATCGCTTAGATAATTCTATGGACTTGGCTTCTTTCTCATGCCTTGATGATCATTACCGTTAAGATACTATACTTAAAGAAAATTCATAGAATACCATAGGGCCAAAGAAATTACTGAGAAGACGAACTGTTTTCGTATGGTGGCAGTGTGTAGCCCCCAAGGAGGAGTAGTTAACTGAAATACAGTTGCAATAAGTAGCTGTAGCTTTGGGCAGTTTTTAACTCAAAATAGGCAACTACACATAAATAGGAAACCAACATAAAATAGGGGGCTATGCTACACTGACAGTAAAAACTTTATTATATCAACGAAATGTTTCATTTAAATTGAGCCAATAAAACCAATTTCGTAAATATAAATACAGTTTTCATTATTTTATTTGGAACAACTAAACTTTTCTTTATTAGTCAAATTTGGAGAAAATTTTCTATAGAAATAAAATTTTGAGAACATTTTCTGAAAAATAAAATATTGAGAACAAATTCTATAGAAATAAAATTTTCTGTAGAAATAAAATTTTCTATAAAATAAAATTTTAATAACATATTCTATTGAAATAAATAAAATTTTGCGAATATGTTTTTAAAGAAACAAAATTATGAAAACATATTCTATAGAAATTAAATGTTGAGAAAATTTTCTACTGATATAAAATTTAAAAAATTCTATATAGAAATATAATTTTTTATAGAAACACTGTTAGAAAAATATGTTTTTCATATGTTCCGATATAAACAAAATGTGTTCGGCAACAAATTTTTAAAGCAGCAATATGCAGTGTCTCTGAAACCGATGAGTTCTAAATTACATGATAGAATGTATGCAAATAAGACTAACAATCGACAAAATGTTTGGGGACATATTTAATATTGTTCTAATGAATATTTATTCCTATATATGTGAGGACAGTCCGTAATGTTTGCACATATACATAAGTCACTGTCGGTTTCGCAAAATTGTAAACATCACTTTATTTAGCTTTTAGAATTAGTAATTCAAATTGTAATACCAGATGTTCGTATGCTAATTCGAGTGATAATGAGATTTGGTCGATATAATTTTGATTGAAAATAATCCTAGTCAATTGAACTTTATTATTTCTCTTTTTTTTTTTTTTTATCCTCAAGAACGAGACCGAAGAGAAGAACAGAGAGTTAATTTTTAGCTATAAGGCGAAAGAAATAAATGTAAAATAGAGGATGGAGGAGACACCGGGACGGTTGAGAGTGTGAAAAGAATGTATATGTATGAAAAACATAGACACGCCAGCGAAGTACGAACACTGAAATGAAGAGACAACTGTTCTGTGAGACCGGACTTGTGAAATTTGTGCCTCGGTTCGATATACGAAAGAATTGACAGGGGAGGCAAGAAGTCCAGAATATATGAAAAACGAGCATATTTTGTATTATCAGAATATAACACGATCGAGGAGTGAGAGCTGACTAAAAATTTCCCGTGGAAGTTAAAATATGTGAGGGAATGACAAGCGCAATCCTTCTCTCTATGGGGAATTCTTCCAAGCTAATATGAATATATGGTCCTTGTGTTGACATATCATATATATCGTCGATACGGTCCTAACATAAAGACATACTTCTTCGTGCATTGGTGTTCAGACATAACATAAGCCAAATGATTGAACAGGCTCGCTCTGTCTAGTCCGGTAAACTCTGCGCACCACTATTATAAATGGGTGGCTCTCTCTGGTCAGTCAGAGAAAGAGCTTAAAGCTCATTGGGAGCATAAATGTTGGGTACGACGAAGTGCAAGCGATTTTATGTTTTATGGAAGAAAGTTCACCAATGTGGTAAATCAACATGGAAAGCTGGAAAAATGTCTAAAGTGAAGCTCGAGAAATTAACATTTGAGAAATTCTGTGTGAGTAGGCATGAGAGACCAACATACCTGGAAATAATAGATTTATATGGAAACATTAAAAACAGGGTGATACGGTCGAAAAATTTGGTCAAGGAAAACGCGTGTAAATCGTGAAATCGTTTATTTAAACAAAACAAAAATAAATATCATATTTCAAATATTTTGAGGCGAAGAGAGATAAGTCAGTAACTAGTATAAAAATTCAGGAAAAAAACTAAATTAACGCACAAGAAAAATTCATTAGAAGCCGTAAACTCGACTTGTGTCCTGAATATTAGTCTCGAATGTTCGCTCGGAGGAAGCCTCTTACTCTAATGGACGAGCAGCACTGCCTCTCGTACAATTTTTGTAATATGCCATGCATTCTCAAATCACTTAGATATCTTGCTACTCTACACTTCGGCCGCAAAGGTGAATAATAGAGCAGTTTGCCTTGATACCTGGCGTTGGTGTCGTAAACGTAACCTTATAGTCGTGTGTTCAATTGAAAGGTACCCAGTATAAGGATACTTTCTTCATATTAGGTCCGCATCTTGCACATATTTAAAAACTGGCGACAGTAGATATTTCTTCTAAGTATGCGGCGGAGCTCTGGCGAATATGTTGGAGCATGGGTCCTTGTCCATTGGGACCACCTGCACGTTGTTGGCGGCCGTAGTAAAACACGCAAATGCATCACAATAAGATACCTAAACTGTTTTGATCTCCTCCCGGTAATTTGTAGGCTATTATATGATGCCCCAAATCGGAACCACCAATACATGTAGTGGGGCAATTGCTAGGGATCGTGATGTTTTTCTCCTCTTGCTTCAGTAGATAAGTAGTCATGGTATAAGACGTTCACCTAAAAAATCCCGCAAAACTAAAACTCTCTATCGATAAGACCTCTCTTCTTGTGTGAGAGCTCCTCGAAAAGAACGTATTAATTTTTTTGCTGGGTAGATGTGACTTTCAGCATTTAAAATTGTGCCTTAATTGAAATCGGTTTTTTAGTTGCCAGTAGAGGTAAGCTGAAATAAATTTAACGTCTCGATTGGCCATTAGAATTCAAAAGCGCCCGGCCGACTGGTAAATGATCAAACCTCACATTTAATTAAAAATTTAATTTGCCTGGCAATAAATTTACTTGTTGTCAAATTTTCTATAGAAGTAAAATTCCTCAAGAAAATATATAATAAATATAGCAAATAAAATGTTGATAAAGGTTTTCTATAAAAAAAAATCAGATTTTCTATAGAAATAAAGCTTTGACAAAATTTTTTATTGAATTTAAATTTTGACAAATTTTTTTATGAAAACTAAATTTTGACCAAATTTTTTATAAAAATTAAATTTTGACAAAATTTCTTATGGAAATTAAATTTTGACAAAACTTTCTATAGAAATAAAAATTTTGACAACATTTTCTATAGGAATAAAACAAAATTCTATTGGAATAAAAATTTTTGATAAAATTTTGTATAGAAATAGGGAGCCACGTGGTGCAATGGTTAGCAATGCCCCGCTTGCATGTTTGTTTTTTTATGTTTGTATTGTTTTTTTTTTATCAGGCAACAACCAAGATTTTTATAAATGTAAGATCTTATATCAATTAAAGTAGCATGAATTATATGATTACAAATACGATTTTCCATATCTTAATATAAATAAAATGAATAAGTATTAAAAAGATTTCCAATAATATAAAAAAAGGCAATTAATATAATTAAATATAAATTAATGAAAAAAATAATAAATAAAAATAAATAAAAAAATTTAAATAAACAAAGTTTACATTAAATAAAATTTTGAATAGAGATATAACATTTTTGATAAATTAATTTTGTATAAAACAATAAGTTAAAAAGAAAAAAAAAAAATAAGTAAAAGTTAGCGCTATACTGTATATTAGAATCTGGTTAAGAATGAGTAAATAAGTTTTTTACCTTTAAAAAGCATTATTGCTGTTGTCCTGTTAAGCTGTAGACATATTGTGGATAGAACATTCCAGAGTCGCAGCTGCATTTATAAAGAGAGTGCGCATTCGAAACATGGATGGCGATACCGAAATGAGTCAATGTCTTGCCTCGCGATTGGATTCTCTCGCAACTGAAGCCTCTCGTAGAGAATAAGGAGTTTCCGAGTATAATATAATTTTATGAAAGAACACAAAATAGTCCTGGTAGTTAAGCAAGATTTTCAAGCACTTACCGGTAGAGCAAGCTACTGTATCCGGGAGATATGTTTCGAAACGATTAAGTCGATACACATATTAGTTTATATTGTTTATATAAAACTTCATTTTTACTTTTTACTTGGCAGCATCACATCTCGTAAATAGCTCAAGCATCATATAATAAACTCGGAATAATCACACCATTTCGCTCCAAAGAATTCGAATATTTTTGTGGAGTTAGGTGCTGGATATGCCACAAAGATGCTTAGTTTTGAAATATGCTTCCCTATAAACATTATTCATGATGGTTCGTCCAAATAAGAGTGGCTATTTAACGTAATGCCAAGTAACTTCACTGAGTTTCACTAATCTGCTATCCTCTGGCCGTTGAGAAGCGATATCGATATCAACTTGAAGTTGAAAACCGCGTTTACCCAACACAGACCATTTGGTCTTCCTGGGGTTTAAGGTAAGAGACGCGGTTTTGCTGTCGCCCATGCTCTAAACTGTTGTCAGATGTCATTAAGCAAAGAA
>PGFW01055003.1:2799-13542 GCA_003123925.1 Haematobia irritans | reverse complement strand
GGGGAGGAGGAGGATATATCACCCCTATCCTCCTTCTTCATCGAAGTAGAAGGAGCTTATGAAACATTGTTAAAAGACTTTTTGGTTCATTTGATTTGGATTTAGGCATGAAGTGCAAGTGGCTTTTTGATTGGACCATTGGGTTCAAGCAGTCATGCCTTTCCATCGTACACGCGCATTGAAGACGTATGTACGTACGCCTGGCCAAAGGAGATTAAGGAAAATAAATTGATACAAATTATGTTATTAAAATTTAAGATTCAAAATTATGTAGCCACAGAAGTAACCGATGGTCTGATGTGATATATTTATTGATTAATAAAACTGGAATTAAACCAAATACGAGTAATAAAAAAATATTATTTTTTGTAGTTAAGCTAAAATAAAAAGTGATGAAACGTAATAATCAACAAAACCGATTGTTTTGCAGAAAACGTAAAATCATATGGATATTATATTCTTGGAAGATGTTGAACTCGGTGAAAAAATGATGAAGGAAACAAAAAAGAAAGATTCCGAGAAAACTTGCAAAGTGCAACGTTTCCTAAATCTTAAGAACTTCTGGATGAAAATGTGCATTACATCAATTCATCCGATCATCAGTTTGATATTGTTGTGATTTCCTCTATGATGGAATCTATTCTAACCACCCAGGCCAGCAGTTCTCGATAGTAATTATTTGAATTGTCAGCATAATAATTAATAATAATTGAATTAATAGTTTATTGTGACACCAACATTATAGTGGGGAAATTAACATGATAAATGTTTAAGTTATTAAGTGTTTGAAAATTTAGTTATTAATACTTTAATAAGATAAGTTATGTTTTGATTGTATTATAACATATTATTATTTTTTATATTTTATGTTATTTTAATATTATTATATTATTTAACGAAAAAGAATTAATAGAAATGTACAAAATCACTAGAATATTAGTGTTGACTTTCAGTAGAACTGGGATGTTGGACTTTCATTGCAATTGTGGTTAAATATTTGAGCATATTACGTTATTTAATTGTCCTCACATTGAAAACTTTTGAGAAATTAATGAGGTAGCAATGCATTTCAATTGAGGATTACAATTGAGAGAGTTATTGCTATTGGTTGAATTTTACTGTTGAGGGTAATGTCTGTTTTTTTGTTGAGACGCGATTTTGCTCAACAATTTTCCACTTGAAATATTACCATAATCCCTTTGAAAAAATGTTTGAAAAATTATTTGCATTTTAGTATTTTTCAAACTTTTGGTGTTTATTGGGGTTGTTTAACCGAAATTTCTCAAGAAGGTCATATCCAGCCTTTGCAATGAAACACCCCATCCAATAAACACAAACGTTTTGAAAAACTAAAATGCAATATTTTTCAAACATTTTTGTCAAAGAAATTTAGGGTGATATTCAAGTTGAGAATTGTTGACGAAAATCGCGTTCTCAACAAAAACAGACTATTCAACAGTAAATTCAACACAATAGCGAATAATCTCTCAATTGGTATCCTCAAATTGAAATGCATTGCTACTCAATAATTTCTCAAACAGTTTCATGTGACGACAAATTAAAAACTAATATTGCTGCAAATACTTTTCTAACCACAAATTTGCATGAAAGTCAAATCTCCAGTTTCTTACTGAAAGTCCAACACTGAAATTTCTAGTGATTTTTGTACATTTTATTAATTTTTTCTTAAAAATATAATAATATTTAAAATACAACATTAACAATATAAAAAAAATAATAATATGTATATATACCAATCAAACATAATTATCTATTAAAGTATTAATAACTAAATATCAATACAGATTTAAATAACTTAAACTATTTTTCATGTATAATTCCCCCCATAAGGTTGGTGTCACCATAACTATAACTTAATAATTATTCAATTAATATGCTGACAATTTCAAAGAATTACTATCGAGGAACTTGCTGCCTGCGTGTTAGAATAGATTTACCATTCAAGAGGAAATCACAAAATATCAAACGATGACGGAATGTAAAGTTGTGTAATATGCACTTTTCATCCAGAAGTTCTTGATTTAGGAACCGTTGCACTTTGCAAGTTTTCTGGAATCTTTTCTTTGTTGTTTCCTTCATCATTTTTTCACCGGTCAACATCTTCCAAGAATATAATATCCAATGATTTTAGTTTTCTGCAAAACAATCGAGTTTTGTGATTTACATTACGTTTTCATTTCACTTTTATTTTTGACCTTACAATTATATATTAACCGTTTTGGATAATTTAAAGTTTTATTCAATAAAAATAACTGACCACGGTACTTCGTGCACAAATGTATTGAAACCCCCCCACAAAAATTCCTCAAGAACGTTGGGTGTCACAAAATTCTTGTAAAACTCATTAAAATGTGGGAAAATTACAGGAACTTGATGACTAGAGAGTTAGAATAATTTCCAGCAATTTCATTCACAAAATATCAAATTAAACGATGATGCGTGTAAGATTACTATAGGTCGTATGCGAATATCACCCAGAAGTTGATAGGAAAAGCATAAATACCAAGTTATTCATTGTACATGTTGATTATGGAAACTTCTCTTTCGTAAGACCACCATCATTTTGTCATGGTCAAACCCTCTTAATGATTTCCCAAGAATGCAGCATCCAAGATAGTTTCTAGTTTTCTGCATGAGATTTAAATTTAGTGACTTTCTAAAAGTGTTTGATTAATTTTCATATTGACTTACCAATGTATTATACATTGAAGCAAGTTCTCAGTTACTTGTCCAAACATTTTTTCATCGTCAGTTTTTTTAATGTTTTAAAGACGTAGAATCCATAATTTAGTTTTCGGCAAAGAGATATAATTTAGTGTCTTCCTTAAGTGTTCATATCATTTTTTTATTTTCACTTACGTATATTGAACCTATTTGGAGTATATTCAGTTTTTGTCTAAATGTTTTTTTATTTCTTTCAATTGACCACGAACTTCGTTTGCACAAACAGTATTGAAAAACCCAGGTTGTTTCGTTGCATATTAAGTGGTAGTGTTTTGTCAAAGTTTTCTCATATTATCTCAAACAACTTTTTTCAAAGATTTCGTCAACATTTTCAAATTGAAGTAATCGCAAATAATTTGAAGATGTATTGGAAGATGAGCTATTTCAAGTCGAAGTTGAATTTATGTTGATAATTGATATTTACCCTCAAGACTGAAAAGTTGTTGCATTTGAAAAACGCTCATCCTGGTGTTTATTGGATCTTTGCAGTTACGATTTGATAATCGATGATCGAATTCAATATGGCAACATCAAGTCAGAACGTCTGAGAACGTCATAACACACTGATCACAGCGTTGCGACTTACACATAGCGAAAGAAGAAAATATAAATATTTTTTTTATTCCAAGGAAACTTAGTTGTTTGTAAATATTTCCGTTTTAGTATCAAGAGGACGAAAAAAGAAGTCCTGAATTTTCCAAAAGTGAGGACAGGAGCTGAAGAGCCTAACAAACGAACGAGCCCTATTGAATAATGCATGGACTATGAAAATGCCTGCATTTCAAAGCGGGAGGATAATCCAAATGGTCTGGTGGAGGAAAGCTCTTTTGCTAGCACTTTTTCCCAAATACCGTGAGAGATATCTAAAGGGTATGGCCTTAGTGCAACAGGCTGTTGGGGGCAGAGCATAACTTTAAAGCTGAATTGGATTTGATTGAAGGCAGTATGGTGGAAAACATCACCGTAAAAACTTGGATCCTTATATTATAATAATAGCCGCGACATGATTAAGCTTATGCCGAATTGTACCATTCGAGCCAAGCCAAAAGCGTGTGTGCTGCAGATGAAATTGGATGCGATATTATAAAAATCCGGTAGTCTCCGTGAGGAAGAAGGATAAATTTGTCAAGAGACTCAACGTTAATGGTGCCCAATGGCGCCAACCATTGAAACCATAGAACTTCCTCACAGACTGTTACTGTTTGGGGGCAGGAAACACAGTGGCCGCCTTGGGCCATAACAAGGGCTTGCAGCAAGTGCGTGAGCATTGTGTCGAGCACCATGAACAATGTTCTATCCCATTTATAACAAATTAAGGCTTGTAATGATAAAACGGGAACTAATGAAGGATCCCAAATTGGGCAAATGAGGACTGGTCGAGATTTTGCCTAAGTTTAAGATAAAAACATTAGCAAAGACCGAAGCAACCTAAGGTCAAGAAACAAAAGAAAGAATACCACCCTTCCACCGGCGCCAACCAGAGAGGTAAAAATCGATAAAGGCCAATTGGCTTCGGGAGAATTATTTCCTCAAACAAGGAACGAGAAACAACAACGCAAGCAAGAAGGAACGTAAGCCAAAGCAAAGTGAAGGCAGCCAAAAAGAAGAGGAGAAACGTCAAAAAAGGATTCATACCACCCTTCAGAAACGAATACCCTCCAACATCGGCGAAAAAACGCTCCGCTGATGATGATAAAAAATTGGATGTTAACGCTCCTTAAAGGCAAAATTATGAAAGGTCCAATAGAAATGAAAAAATAAATATAGTATGATAATTAGTAGTAAATATGTTTAGTATAGTGATTTTCTATTTCAAGTATATAAAGTAAAAATGCATCTATCTGTTTGCTTTAAGCCTTAATAGGCTATGACGACTTTGTTTTTAAAGCAGACGGATGGATTAGTCCAAGTTGTTTAATGAGCTTTTCGATACATGAAGTATCGAAATTGAGAACTGAAGATGATAGTTTTACCTCTTTAAATCGATTGTAGTATCGTGCTAATTACGTTAAAAGTAGGGCTGTGGAGTCGGTATACGAATTTACTCCGATTCCCGATTACTGCAATTTCAAATCAAAGCTTCCACATTTTGCAGAAGGTTTTTACATCTTTATGGGTTAGCAAAACACTCCATTGTTCAAATCTACAATACGGCAGTATTACGGTTAGTTAGTGCCAGCCGATGGTAATCGGGTTCAACTTAGACTATTTCAGTCCATCTGTGATACCGACAGTGTGAACTTCTCCTCCTTATCACCCTGAGTGCTGCCCGATTCCCGTGGTAGAATCAATGACAAAGAGAGCCCCTTGTTTATAGCCGAGCCCGAACGGCGTTCCAACATTGCAGTGAAACCACTGGAGAAAGCTTTGAAACACTCAGCAATGTCACCGGCAATTACTGAGGTAGCGACAATCCCACCGCTGAAAACCCTTCGGTCGAACAGGAATCGAACCCACGATTGTGTATCAAGGCGGGCAATGCTAACCATTGGCACCGACGGTGGCTCCCGTGGTGCAATGTTAGCATCAATAGGGACAAAGGTAAATATCACTGTAAAGAAACCACTATGACTTCAATTTTCGACATCTGTGACTATATTTGAATGGGTAGAAAATGTTGGAAAATAGGTTATTGATCGTGTAGTGAAATTTCAGGTGCATTTGATGAAATATATCGGCTGCAAAAGATTAAGTCAAAAGGAACGGAAACGGCGATTCTAGACCGTTAAAATATCCTCGCCTAGAATAAAGACCTCCGAACTAAAACTAATATTAACAATATATCTGAGGATGTTTATATTTTACAAAATCCTCTTATCAACGCGCAGACAGATCCATGGATGCAAAAGATCGGAGAATTGTAACAGTTTGTTAACGTAATTTCAATTCATTTTTGTCTATCTGCGTCTATGGTTTACGTTCAACATGGTGTCCAGAGTAAGGAAGCTCTGCGACAAGGGTGGGTGCGTCAGAAGTGTTCTGGTGGTGAGTCGGGTTAGGTTAGGCTGGCCAAGGTGAAAAGGTGACGTGTGGTCAGTGGCCCTTGGTCTATCAATGGACACACGTCACTACGCTGCTATCAATCACTGATAAGTAGGAATGAGGCGGCTGCACTTGCCAGATCCTTAATTGGACTAACACCACCCTAGTCTGCGTCCGGTCATGGGCGGGGTCGGACTCCCGAGAACAGGATTAACCTTGTGGCTTCATCCACCGCTCAGTAACAGTATCCTCATGAATCCTGGTCAGACACGTCTGGATATGTGCACCCCCCCCCCGATCTGGAGGCTCACGTTTTGTACGCTGATCTGAGCTGCTACGGAAGGTGAAGTCAACCTTACATTCCTGGTTGGAGATTGCCTATCCAAAGATGGTGATTTGGATGACATTTTGCGATAACAACCCAAGAGTTACTTCTTTTGACATGTAATTGTGATCCGACCGCACCGGATATCTTGGTCTCCGCATAAAGGGGTGTCCGCGGAGACATCCTGTTGGCAGTTCTAAGCCGCGTTCTGACAGGTCTGGATGTTATTCAACTGCGTGTCGCTTGTTTGAGGTGTCCCCACCCACTGGGCGCTGCATAGTTTTAAGCCACTGACGCGGCCATTGCCTAAGGTAGTAAGCAAGGTATCTTGTCCGCACCCCCCCAAGGTGCTGCCGCCAAGTGAATTGAGGACCTTGTTTCTACCGCGGAGGCTTGTTACATAATTTGCAGTGGCTATGGGAGACGACTTAAACGAGTATCTGGGTAAAAAAAAATTTACTGTCGGAATTGATTGTCGGCCATCGACTCTACATTCAAACTGCCAACGTAACTTCCGCGCAAGTTGAAAGTTCGTGTCGTAATAATTTATAAGAAGTAATTTTTAAGTGCAAAAGATTTGAATTCTTTCTTTCCGAATCGATAATTCTTTACATAAGCACCCTGCCAAATTTTTTGAAATGACGGTCTTATCTGAGAATCCCCACCACGTCGAAAACAGTCCCTTATACAATGATCATTAAAACCGTCGCAAAAGTGCAACGTCACTATTATGAAGTTGTAGCCGATCGACCAAGTTACCACAAAAAAGCATCGCATGAGTGCAATTATTAGCGGTGCCTTTTTTTATACTTTAAAGAAGCGACACTAAATAAGAGCCCCTTCAAAGCTGTGTAGACAAAAGTGCATTTTATGATAGTTTGTATAAAGAATCATTGGGTCAAAGTAAAATGCGAAGTAATTTAAGATGTTTATTAATTGAATAAAAATTTATAATATTTCCAAGATAACATTTATACGAATGAAACCACATTTGAACAGTTGACGATTGTTGTAGTGTTCCCCAAATTTTTTTTTTTTACGAAAAAAAAAAAAACAAAAAAAATAATTTTTGAAAAATGGTGGCGGCCAGCATTTCCACAATGAACTTTTATTTGGACGCAAGATTTTCACATTTGGACCAAATTCCTAATAGTGCGACCATTTTTCCATTAAAGATTAAAGTTAAAATTTTCCAAAATTTTTACTTCTTTAGCAAGAATCAAATTTTTATTCATTCAATTTATTTATTTTTATAGACAATTTTGTCAAGAAATTATTTTCTATAGAAAATTTTGAAAATTTATTTTAAGAAATTTTTGTCAATAAATTATTTAATATAAAATTTTGTCAAATTTTATTTCATGTAGAAAATTTTTCCCAACAATTTTATTTATATAGGAAAATTTGTCAAATTTGAATTTCTAATAGAGAAGATTGTTTTTTTTATTTCTTTTATTTCTATAGAAGTTAGTCGCAAAATTTTATTTCTATATAAAAATGTTTAAAAAATGTTCTTCCCTAATATAACCTTTGCCAGCAATTTGACTATAGAAAGATTTTTAAAGTTTATTTCTGTAGCAAAAGTTTGTGAGATATTGTATTTTTATATAAAATGTTGTACAGTTTTACTTCCGTAGAAAATGATCGTCAAATATTTTATTTCTATAGAATTTGTAAAATTTCATTGGCTATAAACATGTTAGCAACATTTTATTTCAGATGAAAATGTTGTCAAAAATTTTATTTCTGTAGAAAACTTTGTTAAATTTTAGTTCATTAGAAAATTTTGTCGCAACATTTTATTTCTATAGAAAATTTTGTTCAAAAATTTTTATTTCTGTGGTAGCGAATGAGGATAAAAATGGAAATTGGTTATGCGGCCAAGCGTTTCCACATGAACTTTTATTTTGCCAAGATTTTTCCACCCATTTGGATCAAAAATTCCTACCGAGCGACCATTTTTCCAAATTTAAATTAAACGTTTTAAAAATTTTCCAAAATGTTACTTCGATAGCAAATTCAAATTTTTTATTTCATTCAAAATTTTTAATTTTTATTTATTTCTAAGACAATTTTGTCAAAATTATTTTCTATAAAAGAGTTTGAAAAATTTATTTTATAGAATTTTGTCAAAATTTTATTATTATAGAAATTTTGTCAAAATTTTATTTCTATAAAAAAATTATCCAATAATTTTATTATTCTAAGAAAATGTAGCAAAATTTTATTTCTAAGAAAGTTTATCGCCAAAATTTTATTCTATAGAAATTTTGTTCAATTCATTTGCTATAAACATTTAGACAAGCATTTTATTTCTAGAGAAAAATTTAGTCCAAAATTATTCTGTAGAAACTTTGTTAAAAATTGAAGTTTCTATTAGAAAAATTTGTCCAAATTTTATTTCTTAGAAAATTTGTAAAAATTTTATTCTATAAAAAGAAATATTTTTATATAAGTTATGAAAAAATGTTCTATAATTTGTGTCAATATTTATTCTATAGAATTTGTGCAACCTTTTTTTTTTATAGAAAGTTATCGCAAAATTTAATTCAATAATAAAATTTGTGAATAATGTGATGATCTGATACAAACTTTTTTAGCCGTTTAATTTCGTACAAAGTTTGCCAAAATTTATTTCTATAGATAATTTTTAAATCAAAATGTTATTATATAAGAAATTATTGTTAAAATTTTAAATTTCTATACACTCAGTAGAAAAAATCTGCTAAAAACCAGCAGTTCGAGGTCTGCTGTATATAGTTTTTTTAACCTTCGGGGTGCAAATGAACAACATTTAGAAAATTTTTAGGTTATAAATTTTCCCCCAAAGCATATTAAGAACCAAAAGTTAGTTTTGGTATACTGTGTTTGCACTGTAATAATACTTACAAGCTCCCTAAATACGATCAGCAAACATTTTGTTTGCTGTTATGCCCTCAAATTCGGTAATATTCACATTTTTTGGGTCCAATGATAAACTATAAGATTCATTCATAAATATGTTTTAATTAGGATAGAGGCTCTAAGTTGACATTTTTATTTGTTTTAGCAAAATAAACATGTTTAGTTCTAACTCGAGGCTTCCAAAAATAGCAGGAAATGTTTGCTATTTCAGGCAAACAGTGACTGCTATCCCTTTTCAGCATACTTTCTGCTGTTTTAGCAAACTTTTGCTGCTGTCCCTACTAACAAGATTTCTTTGGGTGTACCAAATTATCCGTCACATTATTTTTTCTAGCAGAATTTTTGTTTTTAATTTTTGTTTTAAATGTTTTAGTTTGAATGCGAGCTTCAAAAATTAGGCAGGAAGTGTTTGCATTTCGCAAACAGTGCTGGCATAATCTCTTTTTCAGCATACTTTTCTGCTGTTTTAGCAAGACTTTTCTGCTGTCCCTACGACAAATTTCTTTGGGTGTACAAATTATCGTCCACAGCTTTTTTTTCTAGGCAGAATTTTTTTTTTTTAAATTTTGAAAAATACCGATTCGCGGAACGAAAATGGACCCAAAAATCATCAAATCATTTGGTTCCGGCGACCATCGGACTCAAGATTTAAAATGTATAATTTTTTGGACCCCCCATTGGCAACCCCTGATGCTGGCAGGGCAAACACTCTCTCCACACTTGAATTGTATTAGCGAATAACTTAATATTAATAGATCAAACGCTTTTGTAGCTTTTAAAAAAACCAAAGAACTATCATGTGGTATAAATGCTGTCAGTCGAGCGGTTGTTGCAAGTTGTTTGTCATATATATCGGCCAACCCCTGATATGTTTTATTTATACGATTATGAAAATATAGCAGACAATGTTTGCTAATGCAGCAAACAAGATAGAATTGATTTTCCTTTGCTATTTACCTAAGTTATCCGGTATGTGCACTAACAACATTCTTTTGGGTGTAGTAACGTAATCGAATTTTAATAACATAAATATTGTACCATTCCATATTCAAAAAAATACATTTAAATTCATTTATTTTTTATTTAAAAAATTAAATAATTAATCTTAATTGACATCAGTAAATTGATGTTATCAGTTCATGAATAACGAAATCTTCCAGTTGGAGTACATTTTGCCACATTCAAAATTTTGAACATTTCATATCCACCCGTGTATTTTTCAACCCAAAACGAGGAAAACGTTTGTTTCTATTGAAAGTAAACAAGCTTCTTAAACAATTCTCTTGGAAAATTGCTACTTCTTAGCTTAATACCAAATTAATATTGAATTTTTATGAAATTTCAAAATATTTCCCAAAAGAATGTCCACGAACCCATTATTTACTCCTACTGTAAAAGCATGGCAGTAAAGTCATGAGATGTAATTAATTTAGGAATATGTCAGGTAAATTTCTTGCTAAATTGGAATGCTAAATGCAAAAGATGATCACGATTTTTCCTCCCAAAAGAAAGACAAATTTGGGCCATATTTGTAGCAATGAAGAGAAGTCCAAGATGTATAAAGAAAGCAAAATGCGTTTTATGCGTTCAAAAGCGCAAAAAACAAAAACATGAAAGATCTTTCAGAAACTTAATTGTCCATGACATAAAGATGGTTAAACCTCTTAATGAAGAACAAATTCATTCGCTTGTTTTTCCATGGCTATAAGCGGGCTTCCTCCGTCATATATTATAAAAAAAAACAACCCAGATGAACCTTAAATGCGTTTTTAATTTCATTTTTCTCA
>PGFW01054963.1:30057-47208 GCA_003123925.1 Haematobia irritans | reverse complement strand
CTCTAGAGTAGTTTATCATCACCTGTGTACATAGTAAAACTGTGATGCATTTTGTTCGGTATAGGAATATGATATTTGAAATTTATTTGGTAAGCATATTGGGTGATTAACAATACGAAAAGATTTACATGGACTTTGCGAATTAGATCGGCCTTCTGGAAAATTTCCACTATGTCAGTCTCCATGGTGTAGGAGGATACTTGGGTTGGCTCGCCTGCTAATTTTATGCTTTGTTACTTGTTTTCGTTTAGTTTGTTTTTGTTTTTGCGCTTAATGTGGCACATTTAAATGACCATTTGAATACTGAAAAAAAAAAACAAAAACCAACAACGAACTATTTGAGATAAGATTGTTGAGCAATATTGAAAATAAATATCAATGGTATGAATGCAGGAGTGAAATGTTTGTTAACTGATACGTGAAACAGATATTGTGATAAGCGCTATGAACACGCAACAACAACAACAATAAAACCAACCACATTAACAAAAAAGACGGCCAGTTAGTTTATGATTACGAAGATAATAACAATGGTGATGATGATGATGATGACTAGGAAGCAAAAATTGGAACAGCACTCAATCGATTCTAGAATAGAATTTTCAAGTACCCAGTTAAAAACCTTTCCATGAAACTTATTAAGAGAACAAAAAAAAAATAAAACCAATATCAATAAAAATTTTAATATGATTTCTTGTACTATGATAGGAATAACCGAAATATTTCTACAAAAAATTTTGCACCAAAACAAAAGACTTATTAACAATATTTCTTGTCAAATTCTTTGAACTCATTGTGAATTTTCAAAAGTAAATATGGCAGAAATCTTAGCTTTTATAAATTTAACTCCACACACTATTATAAGCCACACTACAATACAGCGTAGTATGGAACGTGACCAGAATTTCAAATAACAAAACCACTATCGTTGACCACATTACCACTATCGTGACATTAGCATTTGTGTCACATAGAAGAAAAAATATTTTGGCAAGAAGAAGAATTACTTAACAAATTTTAATTGTATGCTTGATATATTTTTCAATAGTTTATTTTTTTCTTGATAAACAAAGTAAAAAATTGATGAAAGTTTAAAATAAATAATTTTGTACAATGTGAAAAAAAAAACAAATATGTTAAATGTATGAAACAAGAATCGTTAAGTATATTGATATATACTTTGACGAAATTGGCTTAAGTGTTTACATAATTTTCTATAGACCTAACATTTTAAAATAATTTTCTATAGAAATAACATTTTGACAAAACTTTCTATAGAAATAAAATGTTGACAAAATTTTCTATAGAAATAAAATTGTTAAAAAATATTCTATAGAAATAAAATTTTGACAAAAAATTTTCTATAGAAAATAATTTTGACAAAAATTTCATATAGAAATAACATATTTTTAAAAAAATTTCTATAGAAATAACATTTTTTAAAAACAAATTTCTATAGAAATAAAATTTTGACAAATTTCTATAAATTTAAAAAAAATCTATAGAAATAAAATTTTGTCAAAAACTTTTCTATAGAAACAAATTTTTTGACAAACACTTTCTAAGAAATTACAATTTTTTGACAAAATTTTCTATAGCCAATTAACTTTAGACAAATCTTCTAAAGGCAATAAAATTTTACAAAATTGGAGTATATGAAATAAAATGCTTGACATAATTTTCGTTATAGACATAAAATTTTCGACAAAACTTTCTATTAGCGCCAATAAAACATTTTGACAACATTTTCTACGCGAAAATAAAATTTTAACAAAATTTTCTATGAAAACAAAAAGTTTTTAAAAAGAATTCTTCTATAGAAATAAAAAGTTTTTTTTTTTTTTTTTTTCTCTGACAAAAATCTTACTATAGAAATAAAAATTTTTGACAAAATTTCCACTAGAATACAATATTGACAAAATTTTTTTAGAAATGAAATTTTGACAAAAATTTTCTAAAGAAATAAAATTTTGACAAAATTTTCTATAGAAGTAAAATTTGCGATAGAAATACAATTTTGAAAAAATTTTCAATAGAAATAAAATTTTCTATAGAGATAAAATTTTAATAAAATTTTCTAAAGCAATAATTTTTAGACAAAATCTTCTATAGAAATAAAATTTTGACAAAATTGTCTATAGAAATAACATTTTGACAAAATTGTCTATAGAAATTTAAATTTTGACAAATTTTTCTATAGAAATAAAAATTTGACAAACGTTCTATAGAAATAAAAATTTTGACCAAATTTCTATAGAAATAAATTTTTAATAGAAATTTCTATTAAAATAAAATTTTAATAAAATTTTCTATAGAAATAAAATTTTGACCAAATTTTCTATAGAAATAAAATTTGGACAAAATTTACTATAGAAATAAAATTTTGACAAAATTTTCACTAGAAATACCAATTTTGATAAAATTTTCTATGAAATGCAAATTTTGACAAAATTTTCTATAGAATAAAATTTTGACAAAAATTTCTATTATACGTAAAATTTGCCGATAGAGGGGGGGGGGGGGGGGGGAGGGGGGGGGGGGGGGGGTGGGGGGGGGGGGGGGGGGGGTGGGGGGGGGGGGGGGTAATAAAATTTTGACAAACTTTTCTTTAGAAACTTAAAATTTCTATTAGGAGGATAAAATTTACAAAATTTTCTATAGAAATAAAATTTTGTCAAAATTTTCCAAAAAAATAATATTTTGAGAAAATTTTCTATAGAAATAAAATTTTGGCAAATTTTTCTATAGAAACAAAATTTTGACAAAATTTTCACTATAGGAAATAATTATTTTGGACAAAATTTTCTATAGAAATAAATTTTGAGAAAATTTTCATTAGAAATTAAATTAGACAAATTTTCGACAGAATACAATTTTGACGAAAAATTTCTTTATATAAATAAAATGTTGACAAAATTTTCTATAGAAATAATATTTTTGACGAATATTTTCTCTAGAAATAAAATTTTGACAAAAATTTTCTCTAGAAAACTACAAATTTTGACATTCATTTTCTATATAAATAAATTTTGACGAAACTTTCTATGGATATTAAATTTTGACAAATTTTTCTCAAGAAATAAAATTTTGACAAAATTTTCTATAGAAATAAAATTTTGACAAAATTTTCTATGAAAATAAAATTTTGACAAAATTTTCTATGAAAATAAAATTTTGACAAAATTTTCTATAGAAATAAACATTTTGACAAAATTTTCTATAAAAATAAAATTTTGACAAAATTCTTATAGAAACAAAATTTGATAAAAATTTTCTATAAAAATTAAATTTCACAAAGTTTTCTATAGAAATAACTATTTTGAACATAAATTTTTTAGAAAATAAAATTTGACAAAATTTTCTAGAAAAATAAAATTTTGACAAAATTTTCTTATGAAAATAAATTGACAAAATTTTCTAGAAATAAATTTTTGACAATTTTCTATGAAAATAAAATTTGACAAAATTTTCTATGAATAATAAATGCTTGACAAAATTTTCTATGGTAATCAAATTTTTGACAAAATGGTTTCTATCAGAAATAAATACTTTGACAAAATGTTTACTTTAATTTTGGTAAGCATTATTTTGGCCCTGTTTTTTTTTATTAAATGAATAAACAAATTATAACTATCTTTATTTCGATTTAATTTTTTAAATATGTCACGTATAAAAATTCGTTTCTCTGCATTTATTCATAAATAATTTCGAAAAAAGATATCAATTCCAGTTGTAATGATAATTAGTTTCACTTGCTTACAGTGTTAGTTCCATCAATTCTAAAAGGCAAATAAATGGCCAGTAAGACAAACGAACGCAATGGATGGACAGACAATAGATAAATTAACATATGTTTTATATAGCCAAGACATATTAACATTTATGCATGCTAAAATAATTGTCGTTTGCCGTTCGCTTTTGTTTTGTACATTAATAATAATTATAACAATTATTAATGGAAATGGTAAATAATTTAAAACCCAAAAAAAAAAAACAAATAAATAAAATTGCAAGTAAAATATCATTTCAGCCATTGTGACATTCGACGGAATGAATGAATTTTTGACGTTAGTATTATTTTTTTTTTTAATAGACCATGTAATATGCGATACATTAAAATGGGAAGAGTAAGTTGTTTTGTGAGAGTTGTTTTGCGTTTCTATTTATAACAATTACGCAAAAAACAAAATTGTAAGCGCAACAGATCATGCGTCAAAATTGGTAAAGCAACAAAACAAAAGTAAATAATAAACAAATTAAAGCCAAGAAAACTAGATTTTTCAACGGGGACAGATGGCGTTAAAAATGAACTTAAAATTAATTTTTATTATATTTACTTTTGTTTTGTTGCTTTCCCCTTTTGACATTTGATCTGTGCGCTTACAATTTTGTTTTGCGCTAATTTTATAATAGGAAACGCAAACAAACTCTCACAAAAAACACTTCTTCTTCCCATTTTAATGTATCGCATATACATGGTCTTATTAAAAAAAAAATAATACTACGTCAAAATTCATTCATTTCCGTCGAATGTCACAATGGCTGAATGATATTTACTTGCAATTTTATTATCTTGCTTTTTTTTTTTTTTTGTTTTTAATTATTTACCCATTTCATGTATAATTGTTTTATTTATTATTATTGTACAAAAACAAACGCGAACGTGCAAACGACAATTATTTTAGCATGCAAAATGTTAAGTGATGTCTTGGCTTATAAAAACATATGTTAAATTTATCTATTTGTCTGTCCATCCATTGTCGTTTGTCTTACTGGCCATTTATTTGCCTTTTAAATTGATGACTACACTGTAAGAAGTGAAACTATTATCATTAAAAGCTGGAATTGATATTTTTTTCGAAATTATTTATGATAATGCAGAAAACGAATTTTTATAGTGACATATTTTAAAAATTAAATCGAAATAAAGATAGTTATAATTTGTTATTCATTTAATAAAAAAAACAACAGGGCCAAAAATAATCTTACCAAAATTAAGTAAACATTTTGTCAAAGTTTTAATTTCTATAGAACATTTTTGTCAAAATTTGATTACCTCATTAGAAAATTTTGTCAACATTTTCATTTTCATAGAAAATTTGTTCAAAATTTTATTTTCATAGAAAATTTTGTCAAAATTTTTTCATAGAAAAATTTTGTCAAATTTTATTTTCATAGAAAATTTTGTCAACAATTTATTTTCATAGAAAATTTGCTCAAAATTTTATTCTAAAAAAAATTTTTGTCAAAAATATTATTTCTATAGAAAACTTGTGAAATGTTATTTTATAGAAATTTTCATCAAATATTTGTAGGGCGGGCTAGTTTCTATAGAAGAACTTTTTGTCAAAATTTTATTGTTATAGAAAATTTTGTCAAAATTTTATTCCTATAGAAAATTTTGAAATTTCAAAAAATTTTATTACTAAGAACTTTTTGTTGTTGTGAGGATTAAATTTTTGTGCAAAACATTGGTAATTTCTATAGAAAATTCTGTCAAAAATTTTATTTCTTGGAAAAATTATTATATTTCAACAAATTTTATAAAATTTAATTTCTAATAGAAAGATTTTGTCAAAAGTTTTATATATCCAAGAAAATATGTTACAAAACCAAAAAAAATAAAACAAAAAAAAAAATGAAATGTATTTATTTCTAGAGAAATCGTTTTGTCAAAATTTTATTCCTAGTAGGAAATTGTCAAAAATATTATTTCTATATAGAACAATTTTTGTCATTATTCTAATATTTCTAAATTTACTATAGAAAAATTTTGTCAAAATATTGTATTTCTGGTAGAAAGTTTTGTCAAAATTTTATTTAATAGAAATTTTCGTCCCAAAATTTATTTCTACAGAAGTTTTTTTAAATTTTTGTCAAAATATTTTTTCATGCAAAATTTGTCTAATTTTGTCTAAAAGAAATTATTGTCCAACTATTTATTCGTATAGCAAATATTTTTCTCAAAAATTATCTTTTAAAATTTACTATAATTTAATTTTTGTAAAAATTTTAATGCTATCTAATAAATTTTACCTCTATAGAAAATTAATTTTGGCTTAAAGAAAATTTCGTCAGAAATTTTAGTCATTTCTAATCGGCATTATTACGTAATTAATAAAAGATTTTTGTCAAAAATTTTATTTTCTATAGGAAAGTTTTGGTCAATAATTCATTTTTCGTCTATCAGAAAAATTTTTCAAATTTTATTTCTAGATGAAAAATTTGTCTCACATATTCTATAAATTTTCAGATTTATTATAGAAATTTTGTCCAAATATTTTATGAAATTTTCTCAGTACTAGAAAATGTCTTAGGTCAAATATTTGGAAATTTTGCAAAATTTTCTCTATAGAAAGCATTTTTTACTATAGAAAGGTTTTCCCAAAATTTGTATTTCCATAGAGAATTTTATCTATAAAAATTTTGACTATGTTATTTCTATTAGAAAATTTTTGTCAAAATTTTAATTTCTATAGAAGATTTGTTCAAAAAATTGTATTTCTATTGCGAAAAATTTTGTCAAAATTTAATTATTCCTAATAAGACAATTTTGGTCAAAATTTTATTTCTATAGACAATTTTGTTCCAAATTTTATTTCTATAGAAAAGATTTTGTCTAAAAATATTATTGTTTAGAAAATTTTATTGTCAAAATTTTATTCTATAGAAAAGTTTGTCAAATATTTTCTATAGAAATATTTTTCAAGAATTGTATTTACTAATGCAAATTTTAGTCAAAATTCTATAGAAAATTTGTCAAAATTTTAATTTCTTATAGAACAATTTTGTCAAAAATTCATTTTTAAAAATTTTGATAGAAATTTTGTTCTTGAAAAGTTTCTGATCAACGATTTTATTTGTATATAAATTGTTTTCTAAAAATTTCTAATTTATTTCTATAGAAAATTTTTTTAAACTTTTGTTTTGCAATAGAAAATTTTGTTGGAAATTTTTATGTTCCCTTAAAAATGTTTGTCAAAATTATTTATTTTATAGAAAATTTTGTCAAAATTTAATTCTCAAGAAAATTTGTGTCAAATTTATTCAATAAAATTTATAAAAATGTTTTTCTATAGAAGCTGTCAAAACATATTTCCTATAGAAAGGTGTAAGCTTTTTTGTCTAAAATTTCCTACAATGTTTTCTATATGAAAATTTTGTCAAAATTGTATCTTCTATAGAAAGTTTTTGTCAAAAATTGTTTCTATATGAAGTTTGACAAAATTTTCTATTTCCATAATTTTTTTTTAAATTTATAGAAAATTTTTCAAAATTTTATTTCTATGAAATTTTTAAAAATTTTTGTATGAAAATTTTAAATGATTTATTTCTATAATTTGAAAATTTTTATTTTTATTAGAATTTTTCAAAATTTTATTTCTAGAAAATTTTTTTAAAATTTTATTTCTATAGAAAATTTTGTCAACATTTTATTTCTATAGGAACAGATTTTGTCAAATTTTATGTTTCTATAGAAAATTAATTTAAAAATTGTTAGTGTCTACTGTAAATAGTAAACACTTAGCCAATTTCGTCAAAGTATATATCAATATACTTAACGATCTTGTTTTCATAATTTAACATATTTGTTTTTTTTTCAACATTGTACAAAATTTATTTATTTAAACTTTTCATCAATTTTTTACTTTGTTTATCAAAAAAAAAAAAATATTGAAAAATATATCAAGCATACAATTAAAATTTGTTTAAGTAATTCTTCTTCTTGCCAAAATATTTTTCTTCTATGGGACACAAATGCTAATGTTCACGATAGCTGGTATATTTGGTCGATTAAGTTGGTTTTGTTATTGAAATTCTGGTCACGTTCCATACTACGCTGTTATTGTAGTGTGGCTTATAATATGTGTGTGAGTTTAAATTTATAAAAGCTAGATTTCTGCCATATTTACTTTTGAAAATTCACAATGAGTTCAAAGAATTTTGACAAGAAATATTGTTAATAAGTCTTTGTTTTTGGTGCAAAATTTTTTGTAGAAATATTTCAGTTATTCCTATCATAGTACAAGAAATCATATTTAAATTTTTATTGATATTGTTTTTATTTTTTTTTTCTCTTAATAAATTTCATGGAAAGGTTTTTAACTGGTACTTGAAAATCTATTCTAGAATCGATTGGAGTGCGTTCGCAATTTTTGGCTTCCCAAGTCATCATCATCATCATCACCATTGTTATTATCTTTCGTTAATCATAAACTAACTGGCCGCTTTTTTGTTAATGTGTTGGTTTTATTGTTGTTGTTGTTGCGTGTTCATAGCCGCTTATCCACAATAATCTGTTCACCGTATCAGTTAACAAACATTTCACTCCCTGCATCTTCATACCATGATATTTATTTTCAATATTGCATCACAATTCTTATTCTCAAATAGTTTCGTTGTTGGTTTTGTTTTTTTTTTTCAGTATTCAAAAAGTGGTATTAAATGTGCGCCATTAGCGCAAAAACAAAAAACAAATCTAACGAAAACAAGTAACAAACGCATAAAATTACAGCGGAGCCAGAACCCAAGTATCCTCCTACACCATGGAGACTCATAGTGGAAATTTTCCAGAAGGCATTAATTCGCAAAGCAACTCCATGAACATCTTTTTCTATTGTTAATCACCCAATATGCTTACCGAAATAAAAGATTTAAATATCATATTTCCTTATACACAGTTGCATCACACTATGTAACAGTGGTGATAAACTACTCTAGCGACATTCTATTGATAAAATACGAAAATACTATTTCGAATGATCATATATCGTGTTTGTGTGCATTTAATTTTCTCCAATACTGCATTGACGTTACAATTATACTTCTCTTGAAACATTATTATTCCATATCTCTCTCACATATTCTCTCTTGTGTTTGAAATATATGGCATTACTTCTCGTAAACTCAATTCTCTTTCTCACGCACTCCTGTGTGGTGTGCTGCTTATGGGTCATAAACACCTCTTTCAGGTGTTCAAAATATTGATCTTGCTGATTAGTGGATTGAGATTATTCCCAATATATCACTCAATGAGATCTGTTTGAAAACAAAAAACATGCAACCCTTTAACATCATTGATCATAAATTTTAGTTACATATATTTTTCTCTCATTGTCTCTTTGGGTTTAATCTCTACTAAACATTAGCTTTCTCCCTCAAATATTTGATCTCTGGCGGTTTATAGTTTCTGCTGACATAAAAACTTATCTTAAACGCTCTAACACACATACGTGTGAAGTCAGCACATATCACACAATGTGGCAGGTCTTCCGAAAGATTTGATCTCTTGATATGAGATAAACATATAATGCTTGTATCGGAGTTGTGCTCATACCATACTTGTGGTATGTGTTGTACGACTCTTTATGAGATGTTTTAATTAAAACACATAAGGTTACGATTTGCAAAACTTTTACATCAGCGATCTTGATAGAGGCTAATGTGTTTAGGCCAGTATTCCTATGGCTATCTCTTCTGACGTAGCAGAATTTTTCAGCGCAAGCTAATACATTACACAGGATTTTCTGCGCTTGTGGCATCATGGTTGTATACACCCAGCAGCAGGATATGATAATCTCTCTTTAGAGCCGCAAATTGTTTTTTCTTTTTTTTTTTTTTTTTATGTGAGGCACTTAAAAACATGTTTGGTTGCAATTCATGTTATCTTTCTCGGGACATTATGCTTCTGCCTGTTCCCAACAACCATTTTATGTTTGGGAGAAAAAAATAATATTTCATAGCGGCTAAAAATTAGTTTCCCCCCATCCAAAAGCTAACATTTTCTCTAGCAGGCAGATATATACTTCCTTCTCTGGATGTGAGGGCGCCTCGACCTCCTCATGTTTAACTATTAAGAAAATAGACTTGCTATTAAATTTTGCTTTTATCTAAAAAGAATAATAATTTTTTTAATATTATTTTTATCTTAATTGTATAATAGCTATTTGCAAAGTTTTTTAGTATTAAACATACCTATTTGGGAATTAAAAAATAAATAATAATTATCACATATCTCAATAAAAGTCACCTAATTACTACCATTTGCTACCAAAAACAAAAAAAACAAAAACATTTTCTTTTTTTTTATCAAAATATTATTAAAAGTCCAATAATGAAGAACCTATTATTAACGGCATATCGTGTACCTAAAATGTGTATGTGCGTCTTTTATTATTTTCTTAGCAAGAAGTGCATTTAACAAAAAAAGGTTAATTACAATATAAATAGCAAACATTCTTATCAGTAATGACAGTGCAGTCCGAGACAGCGATCATGGTGTGTCTGTAGCAATTAACAGCTGCCACACTTAAAACTCATTTATTTTATTTTATTCCCAAACTTGGACTATGGCTACTCAAGATTTTATGGCAAGCTGAAATTATCTTAAGAAACATCATTTAAAAATTTCGATTGTTTTGACATCGTAGAAGACAAAAAACAATTAAGAAATCAATATCCACAAGAACGTTTACCATCGTATTGAGATCGCTATTTATTTCATTTATAGAAAATTTAATGTAAAATCTAAATCCGTTAGCAAAAATATTTGATTCTTATTACTAATTCTATTTAAATTTGAAACTATTTATTAAAAGACACAAAAAAAAAATCAAAAAAAGTCAATTACACGAACTACCAACTGTTACTTTCAAAATCATGAGTATCATGAATCAATTTCAATATATTCTCAATTTATTTTTCATCTTATAGAATGAATTCATAATTTAAATCGGTCAAGAAGTATATACGGCCGTACGTTTTCGGCCAGACCGAGTCATTTGATGTCCATCCACAATCGAATTACTTGGCGTTGGGCTAACACTTGCCGATGGCAGTATCTTAAAACTTCTTAACACACGTCTTACTCAATTGTAAGTTAGTTATTAAAACAAAAAAGGCCGATTAAGATACGTACTATAATTCAGTTGACCAAAAATTGTCTATTAGAAATAACAACCTGGACAAAAATTTTCTAATAACGATCTTTGAAAAAATTGGTATTAGCTAAATTAAAATTTTTGAAAACAAATTTTCCTATAAAAATTAAAATTTCTGACAAAATTTTCTATATAGAAACAAAATCTTAAAAAAATTTTGTATGCTAATAAAATCTTGACAAAATTATAGTATAGTATATTAAAATTTTGACAAAAATTTTGTATAGTTAATAAAAATTTGACAAAATTTTCTATAGAAATAACAATCTTGACAAAATTTTCTATAACAAATAAAATTTTAACAATTTTCTATTAGAAATAAAATCTTGAACAAAATTTTGTATTTATAGTAATAAAATGTTGACAAAAGTTTTATATAGTAATAAAATTTATGACAAAATTTTCGATAGTTAATAAAATTTTTAAAACAAAAATTTTCTATCGAAATAAAATTTTTGAGCTAAATTTCTCTATAGAAATTAAAATTCTTGATAACATCTATATAGTAATAAAATTGTTTGAACAAAATTTTCAATTAAAAATAAAATTTTGACAAAATTTCTATAAAAAATAAAAATTTTAACAAAAAATATTCTTAAAAATAATATTTTTTTCTTTCGTTTTGTTTTGTTATTGTTGGTTTTGTTCTTTAAAATTTTGACAAAATTTTCTATAGAAATAAATTTTTTTTTTTGTATAGTTATAAAATTTTGACAAAATTTCGTATAGTAATAAAATTTTGACAAAATTTTGTATAGTAATAAAATTGACAAAATTTGTCTATTGTAATAAAATCTTGACAAAATTTCGTTTATGTTAATATAAAAATTTGACCCAAAATTTATTATAGAAATAAAATTTTAACCAAAATTTTTATAGAAAATAAAAATCTTTGACAAAATTTGGTATAGTAATAAAATTTTGAGCAACCAATTTTCTATAAAAATAAAATTCTGACAAAACTTTTGTATAGTTATAAGAATCGTGGACAACAATTTTTTATTAGAAATAAAATCTTGGCAAAATTTTTTGTAGTAATAAAATTTTTGACCAAAATTTTCTATAGTAATAAAATCTTGACAAAATTTTGTATAGTAATTTAAAAATTTTTGATCAAAATTTTTCTATAGGAAATTAAATTTTGACAAAATTTTCTATAGAAATAAAATTTTAACAAAAAAAAAAAAACAACGTTTTCTATTGTAATAAACATTTTTGGTTAGATTATTTGTGGGATCGGCTATATATAAATATAGACCGATATGGACCCAATTTGGGCATGGTTCAGTTTAGCGGGCGATATACTAGCGCAATGTACCAAATTTCACACGTACCAAATTTCAAGCCGGACGACATGAATTTTGCTTTCTTCTTAGAGGCTCCGAAGCCAAATCCTGAGGCGCGCGTTTATTATGGCGCCGGTTGACGAACTATAAAAATAAAATTTTTGACACCAAATTTTCTATAGAAATTAAAATTTTTGACAAAATTTTTGCTTATTCAGTTAATTAACATTTCTTTGGACAAAATTATTCAGTATTAGTAATAAAAATTGACAAAATTTTCGTGTTTTATGTGAGATGAAGAAAATAAATCATTGACAAAATTTTCTATAAAAAGAAAATTTTAACAAAATTTTCTTATAGAAATAAAATCTTGAAAAAATTTCGTTATAGTAAGTAAAATTTTGTATACGTAATAAAAATTTTTAACAAAATTTCTTTATAGAAATAAAAATTTTTGACAAACATTTTCTATAGAAATTAAAATTTTGACAAAATTTGTATAGTAATAACACTTTTGAAAATATAGTAATAACATTTGGAAAATATCTGTTAATAAAATTTTGAAAATTTATAGTAATAAAATTTTGACAACAAGTTTTGTATAGTAATAACATCTTGACAAAATTTTTTATAAAAATAAACTCTTACACAAATTTTCTATAAAAATAAAATTTTGACAAAATTTTGTACAGCTAATAAAATGTGACAAAATTTCTATAGAAATAAAATGCTTGACAAATTGTCTATTAAAAATAAAATTTTAACAAAAATTTTCTATAGAAATAAAATCTTGACAAATTTCTTACAGTAATAAAATTTATGACAAAATTTTGTATTTGAGTTAATAAAATTTTTACAAAATTTTTCTTAAAAATAAAATTTGACAAACTTTCATATAGAAATAAATTCATGATATAATTTTTATAGTAATAAATTTTTGGACAAATTTTCTTAGAAAATAAAATTTTGACAAAATTTTCTATAAAAAATAAAGTTTATACAAAAATTTTCTATATAAATTAAAATCGATGACAAAAATTTGCTATAATAATAAAATTTTTTGACAAAATTTTCTATTGGTAATAAAATTTTGGTAGATTATTTTTCGGGGATCGGCTATATAACTACTGACTAGCGCAATTGTACCTAAATTTCACCACGTTACCCAAATTTCAATGAATTTGCTTCTCTTTAGAGGCTTCTGCAAGTCAAAATCTGGGAATTGGTTTATATGGGGCTATGATATAATTTAGACCGGTATGGGACCAATTTTCGGCATGGTTTCAGTAGAGACCAGTATTACCCAAAGACCACGTACCAAATTAAATCAACCGGAACGGGCATGAATTTGCTCTTTCCAAGGGGCTCCGGAGAGTCAAATCTGGGGATCGGTTTTATTATGAAGGCTTTATATAATTATTTCAACCGATATTGGACCAGTTTTTGCATAGTTGTTATGAGACACTTATACTAAACACCTTATGTACCACAATTTCAAACGGATCGGTCCACGTGAACTTTTGCCTCCTCCAAGCAGGCTCCGCAAGCCAAATCCCTGGGAATCGTTTATATGGGGGCTATAATATATTTATTGCGAACGATGTGGACAATTTCTTGCATAGTTGTTACTAGACCAATATACTTAACACCCCATGTACTAATAGTTTCAAGACGGATCGGTATCGTAATTTGTTTTCTTCCAAGAGGCTCTGTAAGCCAAATCTGGAGTCGTTCCGGCTTATATCGGTGTGAGCCTTATACGTGTAAAAGTGACTTCGATATGGCCATGTAGGCTGCCCAATTACCATCCGAACCCTACAAATAAACACTAAAAACTACTTGCTTGCCAATGTTTCAACGTCGGAATATCGTTGGTTCTCCGTTCGGAAGTCGTAGCGTTGATTTTCAACAGAGGACGAACACCGATCATGCTCTAGACTCGTACTGAGTAATTATCACCACAACCCCAGAATATTATATACTTTATGGCGTCTTAGAGGCAATCATTTCAGTGTGTTTACGGAAATGGACAATGCCAAAAGTTAAATATACCCCCTATCCTATTAGGTGGAGGCGTATAAAAAAAGATGCTTATTTCAAATTTTTATTTTTTTATATTTGACTTTTCTTATTTTATTTATTACAAATTTACAATTCATAATAAATTTTATAAAAATAAATATAAAAAACAATTCTTTAGGATTTGCTAACAAACAAAGTTTTTGGCTTTTGAATTTTTTTTGTTTGATTAAAAAAAACATCAAGAAAAAAGATTCAAAAAATCATGATTACCAGAACTACAACAGCTATTAGATCAATTTAGCTAATTAGCCTAGAAGTAGCCAAATGCTAGATTTTTCTCTATTATTCTTATATTATACTATTAAGCTTTAATAAATAAATAAAGCATCATTTATTTCATCTATAGAAAATTTAAAACAAAATGCAATCCTTAGAAAAAAATATTCTAATTTTAATTTGAATTTTTTAATTTTATATTAAAATTTTGATTTTTTTATTAAAAGGTATTAAAACAAATTACCCGCAAGATGTAAGTATCCTGAACTAAATTTATACAATTCTATATTTCATTTATAGAAAATTTAATCAAGATTTCTAAATCCTAGAAAAATATTTTTATTCTAATGTATTAAATTTAAAAACATAAAAATCAATTACCCGGAACTAGTACAGCCACTTAAGATAAAAGTATATAGATTATTTTGATATATTTCTTCAATTTTTTTCATTTAAGAAAATTTAATCAAAATTTTAAATTTCAAACAAAAATTTTTGTTCCTATATCTTAATTTTTTTAAATTTTTTTTATTTATAAGGCCATAGAAAAGTAACTACCCGAACTACCACCCGCTATTAAGATTCACTTACTTCATCTTTAGAAAATTTTATAAAAAATTAAATCCTAGGAAAAAATTGTATTCTTATTTTAAATTTGATTTTTTTTATTAAAAGACATAAAAAACATCTAAAAATCACTTACCCGGCCGTATGAAGTTCGGGGGGGGGGTTACTTCTACCATATGAAGTTCAAGTACCTTGATTTTATTTTAGAAATATTTTTAATACATTTACCCGCCATATTCACAAAAGTTAACGTAAACTTTAAAACTACTTTTTACCATACAAATTCCTTAGACAACTGTCAGTAAATTATTATGGAATGATGGATCATTTAATCTTATTAGAAAATTTAAATCCTAAACAAAATTTTTTTTGTGATTTTTTATTTTTATTCTTGTTTCTAATTCTAGTACAATTCTAGATAACTGCTCAGTAAGATTATTATGAATACTGACATCAATCTATAGAAATTTAAAATCCTAAAAAAAATTCTTTTTTTTGCGATTTTTTTTTATTCTTATTCTAATTTTATTTAAATTTGGATTTTTTTGAGTCCTTTTTCATATCTTTTCCATTTTAAAATTCTAGACTTATAAACATTTTCCATTGGCTACATGAGCTTTCATATTAAATACAATGTCAAAACATTTTCTTATAGCTATGTTCAAAACATTTTATCCATTAGTAGATGGCAATTAAAATTTTTCTATTTGCCAATTTTACAATTGCGCTATCTCAGTGTGATAAGTGCAAATTCACTTGCATTGGCAATTTTAGTCTTACCAGCTTAATTTTTGGTCCATTTGCCAATCAATGACGACAGCTATCACGCATCATCATTAACCTCCTGCATGGCTGGCTGGGCTGGCTGCTGACATTCATCAGTCACTCCACAATGTAGCACAAATAACAAAAAAAAAAAACACCAAAATTCCCCTCGCACCCAAAAAAAAAAAAAAAACACTTTAAACCTACCGTCATCACCCACATCATTCTTTGTGCTTTCTTGTGTAATGTACATTATCTTTAAATTTAACCCATAAATTTCAGTTGAATCACGTAACATTTGTTGCGTAGTATTTAGCTAGATCTTTCATTCTTGTGTATAGGCTTTTTTGTTTTCTATGTGTATGGTGGTTGTATAACATAAGTATTAGATGGCGTTTTGTCTTTATATCTATGTAACCCATATTACACGGATATAAAATGAAATTGTTAATTAAATCAATGCATACTTTTAGGATGATCAAAATATTTTTGGGGAAAATGCATATATTTTTTTACAGAATAATACTAATTTTTTAAACTAACTTTAAAAACAAATTTTATATTCCTTGTTTGATTAAATTCTTCAAGATTTACTTTTTTAATTTACATAAATTCATTAATTGTTTAAATTTAAAAAAAAATTATCTATTATTTTAATTTTGTTTAATTAATCCATTGTTATTTGCATAATTATTTATTTTAATAAATATTCATTTCACCTTCTGTTTTTCTTTTTGTTTGTTTATATCCAAAAACAAGGTGTAAAAAACAAACAAGAACAAACTTAGATAATATTTCATTTTATTTATCTTTAGATAAAATCATTTTCTGAATTTTTCTGTCAAGTTTAAATAACTAAAAATTATTAATTCAAAATTATTATTTTTACTGTTTCTAAATGTTACATTTAATTGATAGCATTTAACTTTTTTTACTTGATTCGCTCCCTTTTCAACTTCAATCACATTTTGAAATTGGGAAATATTTTTAGTTATAGTTTTTTTCTGTTTTATATAGTTGCGAAAAAAAGACTTCTGTCCTTGCATTATATAGCCACACAATATAGATATTAATTTATAATGATTTGCTTCAATCACAACACCATCAAAGAGAATGTTTTGCATTCAAACATTATCCCCTTAATCATTTGCCTAGGTGAATGTTATGATTAGGTTCCCTCTTTGCTCTAGAGCATATCCTAACAATTTCATTCGAGCCAAATTGACCTTTTAGTTCGTTCGTAACATACAAAACGATAGAGCGCTCTTAGATTAATGCGTTTGTTGTTTCATTTA
>PGFW01054932.1:22716-37540 GCA_003123925.1 Haematobia irritans | reverse complement strand
TTTTCCCAAAATGATAATATTAACGTTTAAGTATTGTATTAGTTATATATTATTATGTACATCTATTGTATACCTCTGTAAGTTTATTTTTTTTAAGAAAGAATATATTTAAAAAAATAAAACATATTAATAAAAAAATTCTTCTTGTCGATTTTTTTCAGGGTTCAGTTTGAATTTGAGAGGGGACTTTGCATGACTGTGGTAAATCAAATCAAAAACAAGTAAAGAAGTCTAAAAGCTCGGGCGCCGGGCCCACTATATTATTTATACCTGCACCACCTTTGTAGATCCTAAATTTTCGATACCATATCACATCCGCTTAAATGTGTTGGGGCTACTATATAAAGGTTTTGCTCCCAAATACATACATTTAAATATCACTCGATCTGGACATGAATTGATAAGACTTCTACAAAATCTATAGACTCAAAATTTAAGTCGGCTAATGCACTAGGGCTGGTAACACAATATAAGTAAAAAAAAAGGTATGGGAAACCATTGTAAATCTGAAGCAATTTAAGAAACTTTCGCCAAAAGTTTATTTCATTGATTTATCGCTCGATATTATGTATTTAGAAGGTTTAGGAAAATTATAGTCAGTTTTTACAACTTTCGACTAAGCAGTGGCGATCTTTTACAAGGAAAATATTGGTAGGTTATTTTTTGACCTTTTTTGTCGAAATCAGAAAAACATATATTAATGTTTAACAATAGATTTTTGAAGTCTGAAAACATTTGAATGACATATATGAAATCTGAAACGATTTCAACACCAAATTCGGGCACGCATAGCTACAATGCTTAAATTCTACTCCCTGTGAAAATTTTCACTAAATCGGAGTACAAAATTGGCCTCTGGTGGCGATATACGTGTTAAATTAAGGGCGAAAGCTATAATATGGAGCTATATATAAAAATCTGAACGAATTTCAATCAAATTTGGCAACTCACTAACGTACAATGCTAAATTCTACTCCTTGTGCAAAATTTCAACCAAATTTGCGGCCAAAAACTCTTGCCTTTTTAGGACCATTATTAGTCATATCGGGCGAAAGATTATATATTTGGGAGCTATATCTAATTGAATCCGATTTCAATCAAATTTTGCACACTTTGAGTATACTGGATCAATTGTAAATTCGGAGTAAAAAATTGGCCTCTGTGGTCATATGAGATGTAATCGCGAGGCGAAAGCTATATATGTGACGTATATATAATCTGAACCGATTTCAATCAAATTTGGCACGCCATAAGCTACAATGCTTAAATCTACTCCCTGCTGCAAATTTTCAACAAATTGCGGCCAAACACTTTCTTGCTTTTAAGACCATATTAGTCCATTATCGGCCGAAAGAGTATATAGGGGAGCTACTATAATAAATCTGAACCGATTTCAACAAATTGGGCTCGCATAGCAAACAATGCTTATAATTCTACTCCCTGTGCAAAATTTCAACTAATCGGAGTTTAGAAATTGGCCTCTGTAGTCATATGAGTGCTTAAATTCGCGGCCGAAAGCTATACATTTGCCGAGCTGATATCTAAATCTGAAACCGATTTTCAACCAAATTTTGGCCACGCATAGCTACAATGCTGAATTCTACTTCCCTGTGCAAAATTTCAACCCAAATGGGTGTAAAAACTCTAGGCTTTGGGACCGTATTAGGTCCATATCGGGCAATAGATATATATGGGAGCTATATCTATAATCTTTGAACCGATTTCAATATATTTGGGCACAACTTAGACTATTAAGTAAACATTGTTCTTTCTTGTGCAAAATTTTCAAGCAAATTATTTACAACTCTGGCTTCTGGGGCCATATAAGTCCAGTATCGGGCAAATATTATATTACTGGGAGCTATATCTAAATTCTGAACCGATTTTCTTCCAAAATCAATAGGGATCTATTCTGAGCCAAAAACACCTACTGTGCCAAATGAAATCGATTTGGACTAAAACTGCGACCTAGACTTTTGATTACAAAAAATGTTGTTCACGGACAGACGCGGACATCGCTATTTATCGGACTCAAGGAGCCCACCCTGAGCATTTTTCCCAAAGACACCACAGCTTGGTCATCTCGTCTCCTTCTTGGGTGTTTGCCAAAAACATATGCATTAACTTATAATTACCTTGTTTCCACAGTGTGGGAGGGCTATAAAAATAGGAAAACATTTGAGCAATTTTCAGGAAACTTCGCAAAAAGTTTATTTATGAGTTATCGCTCGATTATACAGGAAATATTAGAAGTCATTTTACAACTTTTTCGACTAAGCAGTGGCGCATTTTACAAGGAAAATGTTAATTATTTTGACCATTTTTGTCTCCGAATTAGGAAAAACATATATTGGGAGCTATATCTAAATTTGACCGATTTTCAACAAATTTTGGCCACGCCATAGTACAATGCTAAATTCTACCTCTCTGTTCAAAATTTCAACTAAATCGGAGCAACAAAATTTGGGTCTTGGTTCTGTGGTCATATTGAGTGCAAAATCGGACGAAAAGGATATATATGGGAGCTTATATCTAAATCTGAACCGATTTCAACAAATTTTGACACGCATAGCTCAATGCTAATTTCTACTCCCTATGCAAAATTTCAAAATCGGAGCAAAAAATTGGCCTCTGGGTGCGCAAATGAGTGTAAATTCCGGGGCGAAAGCTATATATAGGCTATTATCATTAAATCTTGAAACCATTTTGGTATAGTTGCAAGTTTTTTGAAACTCATAAAAATATTCGAATGCTACGGAATTTGAGGAAATCGGTTGATCATACACGCCAGTTATGGACCCAAGATCGGTGAAAATATATATGCAGCTATATTCTAATATTCTGAACCGATTTTTTCCAAACATCAATAGGGATCAGTCTTTTGAGCCGAAACAGGACCTATGCATATTTTATGGACAATCGGGCTAAAACTGCCGAGCTGTACTTTTGCACACAAAAATACCATCAACAGACGGACAGCAGACAGACAGACGACGGACATCGCTAAATCGACTCAGAATTTAATTCTAAGAGAATCGGTTATACCTGACGATGGGTCCCAGAGCTTTCCTTCTTGGCGTTTTAGCATACAATGCACAAACTTATTATACCCATGACCACAGTAGTGCGTGAAGGGTTTCAATTTAACTATATTATTTGGTATTTAAAAGTATTGCCGATGAAAAAAATGTAAAAGTGTAACCAAAATTAATGTGTCTAGTATTTTGCCAATATAAAGTGGAGATTTAAAAAATCACCTTATCCCAAAAAAATTTTCTTCGAAATAAATTTACCAAAAATTATTCTGTTTTACGCAGGCGGTTTTCCATGGAGAAATGTGCCATCGAGAGATTGAGGTCGTCAAGACGATTTATTTTGGCCCTGATAGATGGAAGCACCAATCACTGCTGCCTATTTTTAGTCGCTAGATTTTTCGCATAAAAACGGATTAAGTTTAACCGGAGGGAAAGATATTGTAATTTATTTTCTACTTTCTCGTTAAACTGGCATACTGAAAAAATATTTAGGATGCGAATATATAAAAATTAAGGGACAGTTTTTTTTTTTAAATAAAGGTTTGGAGTATTAAGTTCGAGTTTAGGCCGCTAAAATCGCTTAAAGTGAAAACTAAATCAGTAAGAAAAATGCATGAAATTAATACATATTTGCTTGCAAATTTTATTATAACTTGATGGGGAAAAGCACAAAGCAAATTTCACAAAGTTTGTATTCCTTAAAAACGGATGATTAAAGAAAAGTTAATCGTGAAAAAAATGACCTTTTTAGCCGGCTAAACTCGGAACTTAATAACCACCCTTAATGCAATTTTCATCAAATTTTTCTCTTAAATATTTAGACACCAATTTTTAGGAAATTTGAGTCTCTTCGTTTAAAGTCGTATGTCTTGAGCTAAGGTAAAATTTGTCTTAAAGTAACGAAACACATTTTGATAAAGAAATCGTCCTTAAAATTAAACTCAAATATTTGAATCTTTAGATTTAAGATAAAAACGGCCTTCAAAATTGGCCTAAGATTTATTTTGAGGATTTTGCATCGTTCGCGTTTAAAGTTTTTTGGGAATTTAAGAAAACATTATTTACATTTAAAAATATCCGTTATAAATTGGATTTTAAATGGCATTTTCATCTGGTCGGAAATGATATACCAACATCCTTTAAGGCGAAGGTCAAAATCTTTGCGATACAAGCTAAACTTTTTTTCAGTGCAAGATAAGCCTAACGAAGCTTCATAAAAAATAACTTACAACGCGATTAATGCATAAATATCAGCACCGATTAAATAAAATGGTGTATATCGCACTGCATTTGAACTTAAATTGTTATACGCTATTATAAAGGATGATGTAAATTGTAAGGGCCGATTGTTGAATCGGTGAACCACACCTTAAACGCCAATTTTTTTTTCGCAATTTTTTAATTTTGACATTTCCTATTTCAGACTTACTCAATTTAAACATGGGACGTCGTGAATGGCAGAATGGTTCCAAGAAATGGCAGCAGTGGTATAGACTTCAATTTCGAAGAAAATCATCCTTCAGTAATGAGGCACATTTTCACCTCAGTTGATTCGTCAATAAACAGAATTGCCGCATTTGGTTGCGAATACGAGAATCTAAGAGTGATGTGTCGAAACCAATGCACCCACCATAGAGTGATGTTATGGTGCGTTTATGGGCTGGCGGCATTATCGGGCCGTACTTTTCCAAAATGAGAGGCCGGTCAGGCAGTTACTGTGTAATGGTGTGTTCGCTATCGCGCTCCGAATTGGAAGCATATGATGTGGACGAACGTGTTGGTTTCAGGCAGGACGGTGCAACTTTGCACACAGCTAACGAAAACAATGGCCTCTTTTGCATGACAACAAAATTTCAATGGGCGTGTTAATCTCACGTAATGGGCGATTGTCAATTGGCCGCCAAGATCATGTGATTTGACACCGTTGTACTTTTTTCTTTGGGGTTATTTGAAGAAAAGCGATGTACGTCGATAAGTCAGAGCAACAATTCAAGGAGCTAAATTTGGATTGAAGATAAATTCGGCACATTAACGGCATATAACTCCATTATGCCATCAGCGTCATCGCAAATTTGGACCATCGGTGAAGGTGTGCCACGAGGTCGCCGCCGCCCCCATTTGGCCGATATTTTAGTTCCATACATAATTGAGTAATACCAATATATCATAATAAAATAAAATTACAATAATTTCCTAAATAGTTTGTGTTTTATTCAAAATCAACATCGGCCCTTGACATTTTAACCACCCTTTACCATACAAACGTCTTATAGGATTCTATGGTGCTGTATTTAGTTTGGACAAAGCGCCATCTACAAATGAGTCACAGACAATAGACTCAAAGACTAGTTTTTGAAAACTAGGAAACTAACATTTTGATAATTACTTGATTTCATTATATTTTCAAATCCTACGATGTCGACAGGTTTGATTTCAATATTTCCCAAATTATTTGCGTTAACCTACTATTCTCTTTCTCTGCTAGCCGATATAACAAACACAAAACGACATCGTGACTGGTCGCTTTCAAATCATCTCTGTTGTGGGTTCTTGTGTCGTTGCTATAGAGAATTCAGTCAAATACAACTCCATACATTTTAAACTAGATTTTTTTTTGTTGCCGGTTTTGTCTCACCAGATATAGCGAGAGTATGGAACGCTTTTGAAGTTGAAATGTTGAATATGATTATTAGCTGTAATAGCTGGTACAGTACATGGGAGCGGAAGTAATCTGTGTATTTTTTTTAAATTTAATTTTTAAATTAATTACATTACATAAACATGGACAGAAAAAATAAATTAAATACATTTGAATTTTGAATTGGAAATTTTCATTTCTTAACTTGCACTCGTAACAAAATTTATAGTAAAAAATTCTAGTCAACGTTTTAATATTAAATTTAATTTTGTTTAAGTTTATGGCTTTTACATATACTTATTTACAAGTAATAGCCCATTCACATCAGCCTCGAAATCCCTTTTTTAAAGGCAAATGGACAGTTGAAATCTAGTTAAAGTGAATTTTGGAAATGTAATTTGAATGAGGTATATAGAGCAAATTTAAACAAGTTGACACAAAACAAACCAAAAAATACATTTTTTCCAAAACATTTCCAAAGCCACTTATAGAAACTGTCATGGAATTATAAACAAAACATTTTTTTCCCTGACAACGATACTTTTGCCTCTAAACATCAACTTCAAAATTTAAATATGTACAGTTTTAATAGATAAGGCCACATCATCTAATTAATCTAATTTAATTTTAACTTCATTAAAGGCAAATGGCGGTCCAGAACAATTGTTTATTTGTGCTGATTTCGAAGTATTTTGAAAGTTCAAGGCGAGTTTTTTCTTTCGCAAAACACACCCAAGAAAAGCCAAAGAAATTGCGGTTTACATGTTGGATTATGAACACACCAGAGGGCACAGTAAAAAGGGACCAAATGGAACGGGAACCCAAAAGCGATTTGAATGAATGAAAAACTGGTTGTCTACAAAAGGTAGTCCTAAATGAAAATACAAAATGCCACCTATTGGGAGATTAGAGACCGATGGATACCTATACAATGAAGTCTTTTGAAATAAATTAAATGATTATTTGACACATTTTAAAATAGTGGTGATGTAAATTTATTGGCGAAGAACTTGTCAGGTTAAAAATGTATCAATAGGCTGATAAATCAGATTCAGATTAAAAAACAAATTTTGGTCTTTACGTTCTGTTGGTCTTTTGGACTGTTGGAAACCTACAACAGTATCTGCTAATTGTAGGCTATATTTAAAACAGCAGCGCCGGCAAAATGGGTCGGTTTGATTTTTCTGGCAGAGATGAATAAGACAGTAAATTTGGTTGTTAGAATTGTTAATCGGATTCATGGTATTCACTCGAGCCAAAAATGATCTTACAAACTTTGCCGAGAAATTTTACCAAAAAATACCAAACGAAAATTTTGGTTTTAAGGCAATAATTTTATTTCTATAGAAATTTTCCACAAATTTAATTTTTATAGAAAATTTTCCCAAAAAATTTTCTCAAAACTTTTATTTCAATAGAAAATTTTCTAAAAATTTCTACTTCATTACTAGAAAATTTCCCAAAATTTATTTTTATAAAAATATTTTCTCAAAAATTTTATTTCTTATAGAAAATTTTCTTAAATTTGTTATAGATAAATTTTTTCTAAAAAATCTGTATTCTAAAGCATCATGAAGAAAATTTCTTATCCTCAAAACATCAGAATTTTATAATCATATCAAACAATAAAAAATCTAAAATTTTTGCTTAGAATTCCAAAGGCTGTGGAGTCGAGCAATTTTGCTAGCTCCGACTCGACTCCAGCATTTTTTCAATCAGCTCGACTCCGGAACTCCCCGGAGTCGACTCCGTAATGATAACTAAATATCTCTTTAATACCACTAATTGTAGTTCTATTGGGGGGTACCGTAACATGGATCGCAATATAAGTATTCGTATTTATTTATGTGTGCAAAAAAAGGTACTTAATTTGCAATTAGATGCCAATTAAACTCTAATAAATTTCAAATTTAGGGCAATGTTTTAATAAATAAAAATTGTTATAAATACCATCATAATATGAGGAAAGATACCAACAGTATATTGTATTTGTGGACCAAACATTATTGATACTAATTCTCAAATTTCTTTTAAATTTGTTGCGAGATATATAAGGTTTATATTCCCATATGCAACGAATTTAATCTGAATCGATTTTAGTACAACATTTTATATATACTTTCTACAAAAATCTATTGTACTTTAAATTTAAATCTAACGTTATGGGACGTAAGACAATTTAACAAAAAAATAAAAATGCAAGGAAAGTCTAAAAGTCGGGTGGGCGAATAGAAATAAAATTTTTGGCAAAATTTTTTATAAAGGGTTGATTTGTTAAGAGCTGATAACTTTTTTTTTAAAAAAACGTCATAAAATTTGCAAAAATCTCATCGGTTCTTTATTTGAAACGTTTAGGATTTGTCCATGACATTTACTTTTTTTGAAAATAATTTTCATTTAAATGTGACCGCGGCTGCGTCTTAGGTGGTCCATTCGGAAAGTCCAATTTTGGGGCAACTTTTTCGAGGCATTTCGGCCGGGAATGCCGAATTTCTCGGAAATGTTGTCTTTCCAAGGCTGGATATAGTTGTCTGGCTTATTCTGTAGACTTTAGACTTTGGACGTAGCCCCACAAAATAATAGTCTAAAGGCGGTCAAATCGCATGATCTTTGCAGTGGCCAACTTTACCTGGTCCATTTCTTGAGATGGAATTGTTCTCCGAAGTTTTCCCTCACAAATTGGGCCATAGAAATCGCGAGCTTGTGTGGCATGTAGCGCTATCTTGTTGAAACCACATGTCAACCAAGTTCAGTTCTTCCATTTTTGGCAACAAAAATTTGTTTAGCAATCGAACGATTAGCGATACGCCATTTTCACCCGTAACGATTGGCGTCCAACAGCATCTTTGAAAAATACGCTCCAGATGATTCCACCAGCGTACAAACCACACCAACACAGGTGCATTTCTTTCGGGATGCATGGGCAGTTTCATTGAACGGCTTCGGTTTGTCTTCACTCCAAATGCGCAATTTTTGCTTTATTTACGTAGCCATTCAACCATAAATGAGCCTCATCGCTGAACAAAATTTGTCGCGATTTAAAAAAGCGGATTTTTCTGCCAACTTTCAGGCCCTATTCACTGAAAATTTCGACGTTGTGGCAAGATCGTCGTCGGCTTCGTTCTTGCACGAGCTGCTATTTATACGGTTTTTACACCAGATCTTTTGCGTAAAATTCTTCCATGTTGCGTTCGAATAACACAAAACCCAATTGCCTGCGAACGGCGACGAATCGAACATTTCCGGTTCTCAGCAACACTCTCAAAAACAGACGCAATATTCTCTTCTGTACGCACTGTAACGCATTCGTGTGGTTTGGTTTAATGTCCAATAAAGTAAACTGAGTTGCGAAACTTGGTCACAATTCGCCATTAATTTGTTTGCCTCACTTGGTTCGATTTGTAGACCATAAATCGCGTAAGCGCGAAACACATTCTCGAACCGAACACTGATTTTGGTAATAAAAATTCAATGATTGCAAGCGTTGCTCGTTAGTAAAGTCTATTCATGATGAAATGTCAAAGCATACTGAGCATCGTTTCTCTTGGACACCATGTCTTGAAATCCCACGTGATCATGTCAAATCTATGCTATGAAAAATCCTAACCTCAAAAGAATCACCCTTTAGAAATCAATTTTGACCAAATATATAGAAATAAACTTGAATAAAATTTCTTATAGAAATAAAATTTGGCCAAAAAATTTTATAGAATAAAAGTTTGAAAAAGTTACCAATAGAAATACCAATTTAAAAAAAAAATGTTTAAGCAAATAAAATTTTGCAAAAATTTTTCTATAGAAATTAAAAAATTTTGGCAAAATAAACATATTTTCCTATAGAAACAAAATTTTGGACAAATTTTCTATAGAAATAAAATTTTTGACTAAATTTTTATATTAGAACAATATATTTCTATAGTTATAAAATATTCGAATACATTTTATAGCAGTGAGCATCAGTAAGCACAAAAAAAATTGAGAAAAATTGCTATAGAAATAAATTTGACAATTTTTCTATAGAAATAAAATTTTTGAAAAATTATCAATAACAAATACGAGATTTTAGAAAATTTTTGTGTAGTTTAAATAAAAGCCTGCAAAATATTCTACAATTTTTGACCAAATTTTCTAATACACATATCTATTGCTATTAAAATGTTCGGGCCAAATTTTCTTATAAGAAATAAAATTTTGAACTTAAATTTTTATAGAAATAAAATATCAATAGAAATAAATTTAAAAAAAAATGTGTAACAAAAACAAACTTCTGCAAAATTCTTCATATAGAAATAAAATTTTGCAACAATATTCTATAGAAACAACAATTTTTGACTCAAATTTCTATAGAAATAAATTCTTGACTAAATTTTCTTAGAAAAAATATTTCTATGTAATAAATTTGACATTAAATTTTTTATAGAAATACAAAATTTGACAAAATTTCTATAGAATTAAAATTTTGACAAAACTTTTTATAAGAAATAAAATTTGCAAAATTTTCTATAAAAAGCCAACTTTGAAAAAATTTCTGTCAATATTCCACATAATGTATTATGGCTAGAAATAAAAATTAAAAAAAATAATAATTTCGGTATTAAAATTGGATCGATCCAGCCAATCTGCTAGTGCTAACATTCTTAGAAACATCAAAAGATTAAGCCTAATTGCGAAGTTTGATTTTTCATTTACAATCGTGCTGTACAATTTGATCGAATGAATAACGCAATGCGAAACTAATTTGCGTTAAAAACTATGCTTAGTTACAAAAATGTGAAGTTTTTTAAAAAATTTGGTTTAGCCGGGATCGGAGTCGAGCAAAATTTTTTACGACTCCGCTTCCAGCAAAATCTTCAGACTCCGACTCCAATGACTCCGACTCGGGACTCCGGCTCACAGCCCTGGAATTCCAACAATTGTGGCAACTTGCTTTCGGATTACTTTTAAGTTTAGTTTTTTTGTATCGCTCGCTGGTAGCACAAATTTAGTGTTAGCTGCGCAACAAAAATCGTGCTCGGCTTATTCTCTGTCTACGTTACAAAAGTAATTGTTCTCCCAAACCTAGACAAGGGAAAATAAAAAACAATTACAGTAAAGTAGAAAGTCGGTTGGGGCCGGGACTATAATTCATATCCTAAACCAACCCTTACTGAATTAGTAATCGATAAAGCATTTGTGGGGTAACATTGATATAGGTCTGGAAGATAAACCGCTGTTGCATATTTAAGAAAATTAAGGGGTACATGTTTATGGGTACTTTGTCTCAATCTAACTATAGCTCATAGTCAGTGTTGCCAGGGAAAATGTTCGGTTTACCCTACAAGGACAAAAAAAGTTCCCTACTTTCCCATACATTCCCAAACAGTTTTCCCTATAATATTGTTCGTTAAATTTAAACAAATTTTACAAATCAAAATTGTTCTATTATCTTTAAAACATGAAAAAATGCCAACGTACATTCATATAACCTAGAACATAAATTTGTATTACCAACACGGTTGCCACAGTTGGTAGATTCTACCAAAAAATAGTATTTTTTTTTAATCTCATTACTTAGAAATTAACAATTTTGGGCAAAAAGTTTCTATAAACAATTTTTTTGAGGAATTTTTCATAGAAATAAAATTTTGACGAAAAAATTCATAGAAATAAAATTTGACGAAATTTTCTATAATAGAAATTTTGAATTTTTAAGAAAATTAGAAAAAATTTTTCTATAGAAATACAATTTTGACAAATTTTCTATTGAATATAAATTTGACAAATTTTTCTACAGGAATAAAGTTTTGACATAAATTCTATAGAAAATATCTTGTTTTGGGTAGAATTTGCTTAAGAAATTTTTTTTTTTTGCAACGAGTGGTAACTGTTGTTACCACACACTTAGTTAAAGATCAAGACTTGCCGGCTTCTATTTCCTCCTCTAGAGCCACCAAAATGTAAAAATTATTAAAATTGTGGTGGAGTTGAAAATGCCCCTACTTTGTGGCCCTACGTCCCTTACAATACGCCTAAATAATTAGTAAGAAAACCTTCATATAGGGGAATTTCCCCTTTACTTCTAGCATCACTGGCTGTAGGTTGATATTGCACCTTACGGAGTTAGTATGCCACTAATATTGCAAGCCATTATCTAAACAATGAGAATAATCGTCTCAATATATTGTGGGTAATAAATCTGCCAATTTTGTACAAATCGAGCACATATTCTTATGCCCAACGCTACTAAGTACGTACAAGTACGATCGGTAGTACATCAAAAATTTGAAATTTGAGTAACATTGGTTAATTAAATAAGAGTATTATGGCCAAAATTTGGGAAAATCGAGCGAGCAATAATATGGAAGCTATATGTAAATCTGAACCAATTTGCATAATTTTTTTGATTAATAACCACAACAAGGTTTAACCTTGTGCAAATTTGAGTAAGATTCAGTTAAGAAATGGGCCTCTATGGTCAAACATATAGGTTTTATGGGGAAAATTTTTCAAAAAATCCGCGATACATAATGTGGGAAGCCATATCTACATTCAGAACGATTTCGATGAAATTTTGCACATTTACCGTAGTACTATAGAGGACTGGATCTTAGACAACTTTGAGTAAGATCGGATAATAAATAAGGGTTCTATGGGCAAAATTTTGGGGAAATCGCGGCAATACATATTATATGGAGCTATAATCTCAATCTAAACCCGATTTCGATGAAATTTGCACATACAGATTAGTGCTATAGGGATTATATTTGGTCAACTTTTGAGAACTATCGCGTTCATAAATAAGGTTTTATAGACAAATTTAGACAAATCCAACCACATTGAAGGATTTGATATGGGTATCAGAAAATGTGGACTTACAAGTCGGTGAAGGGTATAATTATAGTCGGCCCCGCCCCGACTTTAGGACTTTCCTTACTTGTTTTTGCTGGTTTTTAACTCTCTTACTAAATTACATATAGGCGAGAAAAGTAACCATTAAATGCTATCAAAGAGAGATTCACTGTGTGAGTTTAATTGACGTCAAAAGATGCCACAAAAGGATCGCATTGAAAATGTTCCACGATGTTGAATTCCGTTTTTTTGTGGATGATTCTTTGAACTTGCTGTAAACAACACTAATAGCCCTTGTATGACAAAGCGCTCTGGAACAGTTAAACAGCAAAAATGGTCAAGCTTTAGGATTAGAGATGTCAGTTGGCGATTGCCAATTATCCCGTCGTAGAAACACATGACCAATAAATATATATAAATTATTGGTGCTTAAATTCATTATTATTCTATTTTTTTAATAATTCATAATTTGTTATAAATACAGAAAAAGAAAGTAGCAAAAAAGAATTATTATTTAATCAGAAGAATAAAAATAATTTTTGAGTTCAATCAGAGAGCAATTTTTGATCCAATTTATTTTTAATTTGAAATTTCTTCATTTACAGAAATTTAGGAATATGGCATCACTAACGGCAACTTAAATTAATTGAACCATTAAAAAATTAAATTGATACAACAATTTTGGTGCATTGGTTTTATAATTGATTAAATTTTTTGTTTTGGATTTTACTTAAAAATTATAAATTGAAAAAAATAGTGGTGATATTTTTTCCGTAAATGCCTTATAACTTGGACTTACTTTACTTATGCCAACCCTTTATTTTATAATCAGGAGTCAATATCGATCAGATATTTTATAAAGCCGTTTATACCAAGCCAACTTGCATTATATATTATATTTCGTTCATTGAGTTTGAAAATATTTATTGCGAATATATACTTGCTAATACACCACCGACTTATATCTTCTCGAATACCACTTAGTTGTTGCTATTAAAGGCCAGTTAGTAAAAAAATATGCTATTTTGGTTTTACAGTGAAACGATCTCAAACTTGGACACTCTGAAAATCGACATTCTCTTAAAGAGTTGACAATTGTCTGTTGAAACGTTTGTCCTTGAAATCGGACCCCTTTCATAACCAAATGTGGACAAAATTTAGGCAACAGTGAATGTCCACTTCTGAGAGGTTTCACTGTATGTTTAGTTATGATTTTCTACTGTTTCATTTAATTTTCGGCATATAACCAAACATTGTTAATCTGTTCTCTAAAAGGGAGAGGCAAAATTGAAAGTCTTTGCTGTGAATACTCATGACTTGGTTAATAAAAAGCAATTCATTAAGTAAATAAATCGCATCCAATTACTAATATAATTATAGTGTCTCTCAGACTATAATGTCTGCGAGCAATAGGTAATTGGATAAGCTTCTAACGTTGCTTTTACTATATTTTATTTTTGAAATGTGAACAAGGGGGATGTTATTCTATATTTGCTATGAAATAGAAATTTCCTTTAGCTTTCACTGGTAGTAAAGAATTTAATAGATTGTGGATTAGAGGAAAAAATAAAAATTTCCAAAATTTAAAATAAATATTTATTATTATTTTCTTGCCAATGCTATGATAAATCATCAAATTTCTGTATGTTGTGGGGGGTGGGGGTTGAAGTAGAACACTACCATCAAATAAAATAATTACGCCTCAATAATAAAAATATTTAGTTGGGGAAAAAATCGGGAAAATCAATTAAAATTACAAAATTCAACCAACATTCATTGCACAAAAGAAAATATCCCACATTTGCAATTACACGCAAAGAAATAAAATCGTTTGGAAAACGTGTAACGACGATATTATATTATTTACGTGTGATCGATTACACAGTCAACACATGATTACGGGTGATACTAATCCTTCCGAATGCTCAAACATAAGAGGATTAGCTTAAAGAAAGTAATGTATGATTGAAATTATATATCCGCAATATACGCAGATGAATCAGTTATCTTTGTCTAAAGTCTATATGTTAGCCTCACAGTGGGCCTTTTCTCTTCCTTGTTACGCTGGTGAAACTCGACCATATTAGCTATTCTTACTGATGTACGATTGAAGTTACTCGCGATACTCTCCTATTATTAGGCGTTAAAGTTGGAATATTTTATTTTTCTCTTCTTATACAGACATGTCAGTATTGTAAGGCCCTGTATAGTAGTTGAAATGAGTGTTCCTTAAAAGGTTCACTCGCGTCCCATAAATTTTATTACCTCATCCATTAGCAATGATAAAGCCACTATCATAAATTGTGAAGAATTTCCCCTCCAA
>PGFW01054923.1:8102-19220 GCA_003123925.1 Haematobia irritans | reverse complement strand
TAAATTTTCTATGAAATAATTATAATGTTTTTTAATAATTGCTTATATTTTACGTTTTTCTCCACTTGTAATACTTCATATGCGATTACGTTTCCTGACTTTTTAATTATGAAGATATGTTCTTGTTTGGCCAGGAGCATAACAATAATAAATAAATAACATAATTACTCGACTTCAAAAAAAAAAATTCAGAATTTTGACAAAATTTTTGTAAGAAATAAAATTGGACAAGTATTGTATAGAAATAAAATGTTGACACAATTTCTCTTGAATTTAAATTTGATGAAAATTTTCTATAAAATAAAATTTTAACAAAATTTTCTAGGAAATAACAATCTATCTATAGAAATAAAGAATTAAAATTATCTATAAGAAAAGTAAAATTTTATAATAAAATAAAATTTTGACATTAATTTTCTATAGAAAATAAAATTTTGGCCAAATTTTCGATTAGAACAAGCAAAATTTTTTGAAAAAAAAATATATAGAAATACAATTTCGACAGCATTTTCTTAAAAAAACTAACATTTTTGACAGATTTCTAAAGAACCAAATTGACAAAATTTCTTATAAAAAAATTTTTGACAAATTTTCGTTTAGAAATAAAATTTTGACAATATTTGCATAGAAATAAAATTTTGAACAAAATTTTCTATAGAAATAAAATTTTGACAAATTTTCTACTAGAAATAAAATTTTGACAAAATAAAATCTCAAAAAGTTCTAGTGAACCACAAAATTGTACCACATTGACTTGCTGTAGTGCTATGACCTTAAATTATTGATTTTATTTTGCATTGTTTAGCCTTCCTACTGCCCGACTATGCATAATAACAACCAACAACAAAAGCTCCACTTGAACAAAATTATGGAAAATTTTTTGAAGAGGATTTTGAGGTCATTTATTGAATGTTTAAATAAAACACCGCATTATACTGATGGTAAATTTAATGATGTCGCATTGAATAGCTATACGAAATGTTCATGGGAGATATGCACTTGACTGCAAATGCATAATGTGCAGTTCCTTCAAACATGAATTTATGTATCGGAAATAGGAAGGATGTTTAATAACATTCATAAGTGTGAAGTAAAATTTCATCGCAACCGGATCACATCACACAGACATATGCCGAACAAACCCTACAAACCTTTTTTATCGGAACTGTAACTAAGTAGCATCGCTATGGAAGATAAAAGTTTCATACACACATAGAAAATTTCATTAAAAATTTTTATTATATTTTTTTTGTGCAAATTTTCTAAAAAAGGTCATCATAAATACGAACATTTTTCATCATAATTATCAAAATTTTTTAAAGCTGATAAGTTTTTTTCTTTCGGTGTATTTTGTGAGTCAATTGAAGATTATCATAAATTTATGCCTGATCGAATTGGTGTTGTGTTATCTTGATAATGGGTATCTTGTCTATGCAATGCCAACAATTACCAGGCCTCTATATAAACATATCAGCATAAATCATACAGACAGACGACGGCGGACGGTCAGCCAACAGTCAAACCATATTCGCATTTGCATTTGGCAACAACAGCTAGCAGCTATTGATGTTTATTTTAATCTTGGTCATTTGTTGCTTATTGTGAAATTGTATTTTTGCTTTTGGCTAAGCAAACAAACAAACTGTCGCGAAGGCACTCAAACGGCAAGCGACAATTGGAATGCAAGGGAGTGCAAGGGACCCAAAGGACCGAAGGACTTGTGCACGAACAACGTTTGAATGCGTAAAATTCAGATAAATTAAATGCAAAGTTTCAATTAATGCAGAAGTAAACAATTTACACCAAAATGGTAATTAATTGAATGGCTTCTAAAGTTCTGACCAATGAGATCGAAAAGTCGGCGTATGTTGATGCGCGGAGTGTGAGAGTCTGGTGAAAGGGTCGCTGTATTATTGCTGTACTATTCTTTGTCTCATGGTCTAATTTTACGTAATTTGTGGTCTCTTCGGAACCATGAAATGACACTTGTACCCTATTCATTTTTTACTTCATCTTTAACATACTAACCGGTGCATTATGAACTAAAAAAGTGATTATGAATGATTGCGGGATTAGAGAGAGAGAAGAGTGAGTAATGTTCAGCTTTCGTGGCCCATTCATTGTTTAGATATTGCATATTTGTGTTAGAAGACTGAGTAGATGAAGCTCTTATCAGGTTTGGGCCCTACACTAACAAAGGTTGAATTGCATCGGAGGAGATTTACACATTCAATTTTGAGATTTTTGAACAAATGTCGAATGAAAATTTTGACAAATTTCGTATAGAAATCAAAATTTTTCACAAAATTTTCTATAGAATATAAGAATGTTTTGACAAAATTTTTTTAAATAATTGCAAATATGAAAAAAATTTTGACAAAAATTTTGTTTAGACGAATAAAAATTTTGAAAAAATGTTATATAGAAATAAAATTTTGACAGAAATTGTTATCGATATAAAATTTTAGCAAAATTTTCTATAGAAACTAAAGTTTTGAAAAATTTAGTAATTTTACAAAAATTTGTTTAAATAAATTGAAAAAAGTATAAGAATTTTGACGAATTTATGTAATAAAAATTCTATGATAAGTTCTTGAGAAATTTTAATAATTGAATTTGATTATTTGAAAAACATTTTCTTCGGAAATAATGTTTGATAACATTTTTTATAGAAGTAAAATCTGAAATTTTTCTATAGAAATAAAATTTTGACAAATTTTCTATAGAAAAAAATTTTTGACAAAACTTTTTTTTTGACAAATTTTCAATAAAATAAAATTATTACTAATTTTCTATAAAATAAAATTGTGACAAAACTTTCTATAGAAATACCATTTTGACAAAATTTTTATAGAGAATAAAATTTTGTCAAAAATTTCTATTGAAATAAAATTTTGACATTTTCTATAGAAATAAAATTTGAATAAAATTTGACAAATTTTCTCTTAGAATAAAATTTTGACAACATTTTCTTATAAAATAAATTTTGACAAAACCTTCTTATAGAAATATAATTTTGACAACTTTTCTATGAAATAAAATCGTGACAAAAATTTTTTATAGAAATAAAATTTTGACAAAATTTTCTATAGAAATAAAATTTTGAATAAATTTTTGACAAATTTTATTAGAAATAAAATTTTGACAAAAAATTTTCTATAGAAATAAAATTTCGACAAAATTTCTATAGAAAAAAATATTTGACCAAATTTCTATAGAAATAAATTTTGACAAAACTTTCTTATTAGAAATATAATTTTGACAAACGTTTTCTATGGAAATAAATTTTGACAAAATTTTTTATAGAAATAAAAATCTTGACAAATTTCAAAAAAATAAAATTTTGATAATTTTTCTATAGAAATAAAATTTTTCAGAAAATAAAATTTTTTCTATATTTCCTTATGATTTCCTTAACATAAATGTTTCGTGACAATTTTATAATTTAACCGTTTTGTTTTGTTCAGTGTGCTGGGAATCCTTGTAGTTTGTTTTACCCTATCTAAGCAAATGCATAATTTCAAGGCAGATTAAAATCTTTGACAGAATTTGTTATAGATATAACATTTTGCTTAAATTTTCTCCGCAGAAATAAAAATTTTGAGAAAATTTTATTTATAGAATAAATTTTGACAAAAATTTTGTTTAGAAATATAATTTGACAACATTTTTCTAGGAAAATTTTGACAAAATTTTTTTATAGAATATAAAATTCTTTGACAACAATTTTCTATAGAATAAAATTTTGACAGAAATTTGTTATAGATATAAAATTTTTGCGCAAAATTTCTACAGAAATAAAATTTTTTGCCAAAAGTTTTCTAACGAAATAAATTTCTCGACAACATTTTTGCTATATAGACATAAAATGTTGAATAAAATTTTGATCAAAATTTATTATAGAATAAATTTTAGACAACATTTTCTATAGAAATAAAATTTAGACAAAATTTTCTATAGAAATAACATTTTTGACAAAACTTTCGTTATACAATAAAATTTTGCAGAACTTTTTCTATAGAAATCAAAATTTCTTGAACAAATTTCTATAGAAATAAAATTTTGCCCAAAAAATATAATTTTGACACCATTTTTACGGCAAATAAAAATTTGACAAAATTTTTTTATAGAAATAAACTTGACAAAATTTTCTATAGAATAAAAATCTTGACAAAAATTTTCTATATGAAATAAAATGTTTGGACAACATTTCTATAGAAATAAAAGTTTAACAACAGTTTTGTATAGAAATAAAATTTTGATCAAAACTTTCTATTAGAAATATAATTTTGACAACTTTTTCTATGCGAAATTAAAATTTTGACAAAATTTTTTTTAGAAATAAAGTCTTGACAAAATTCCTTATTGACACATAAAATTCTTGAATAAAATTTGACAAAATTTCCTATGAAAATAAAATTTTGAATTAAAATTTTGACAAAATTTTCTATAGAATCAAAAATTTTTGACAAACATTTTCTATAGAAATAAATTTAACAGCATTTTCTTATAGAAATAAAATTGGGACAAAATTTCTAAAAAATAATATTGAAAATTTTCTTCTATAGAAATAAAATTTTCAGAAAATTTATTTCTATATTTTCGCTTTATGATTTCTCTTTGAACAAAATTTTTTAATTTTTTAAAACCTTTTGTTTTGTTCGATGTGCTGTTTTAGTTTGGCCATTAGTAAAATTATAATATGCGATCGCCTCATAATGTTTACCCTATCTAAGCAAAATGCATAATTTCAGGCAGATTCCAGCACCAATAGCAACAACAACATCCAATCCGCGTCGCCATCATACGGTATATGATAAATGTAGTGAAACAGGCAATCATAGATGGATATATGGTTTTTGTCATTCTATGACTATAGAGGAATAATAAATATTTACAAAAATATTTTCATATTTCAATGGAGTGCTGTTATAAACCAAAAGCGATTTTATATTTAAGTAAAGCAGCACTTAATGAAGCACAACAGAATTGGCTTTATCAGGATGTAGGCGAAATGGAAATAATAGGATTCTTCAGTAAGGCTTAATAGCCCAGCACAAAAATGAGCACTATGCAGCAGGATTGCTGAGGAGAAGGCAATAACAGCTGTCTAACCAAATTTTTATATAAATATTGACAAAATTTTCTATGGAATAGAATTTGTTGACAAAAGGAAAAAAAAAAAATTCTTTTTGAAATAAAATTAAGAAAAATGATTTATAGAAATAAAAATTGTGACAAATTTCTATGAAATAAATTTTTTCTATAAAATAAAATTTAACAAAATTTGCATATGAAAATAAAATTTTTACAAAATTTCCTCTCGAAAAAAATTTGAGAACACTTTTGCTATAGAAATACAAAAATACAATTTGAAAAAAAATTTTTTATATAAAGACAATTTTACAGAAAAATTTATGTAGAAATAAAATTTGAGAAAATTTTTACAGAAATAAACAGTTTTTGAGAAAATTGTTCAACAGAGAAATAAAAATTTAGAGAAAATGTCTGCTATAAGAAACATAAAATTTAGATGAAAAAATTTTTCTATAGAAATAACAATTTTTGGCCCGCAAAATTTCTTATGAAATTAAAATTTTGGCAAAATTTTCTATTAGAGAAATAAAATTTTGGCAAAATTTTCTATAGAAATAAAATTTTTGGCCAAAATTTCTAATGCAAATAAAATTTGGCAAAATTTTCCATGGATATAAAAGTTTTGACAAAAAATTCTATAAAAAATAAAATTTTGGCAAAATTTTCTCATACTAAATAAAATGTTGGCAAAAATCTTCTATAGACAATAGAATTTGCGCAAAAATTCCATGGATATAAAATTTTGACAAAAATTTTACTATAAGAAATAAAATTTGGCAAAAATTTTCTATATATAAAATCTTTGGCCAAAATTTTCTTATAGAAATAGAATTTTGGCAAAAATTTTCCATGGATATAAAATTTTGACAAAAATCTTACTATAGAAATAAAATTTGCCCAAAATTTTCTATTACACTCCAAAAAAAAATTTTCTATTCACACTCAAAAAAAATTTGGCAAATTTTCTATATTAAATAAAATGGTTGGGCAAACAATTTTCTATAGAATAGAATTTGGCAAAAATTTTCCATGGAATAAAATTTTGAACAAAAATTTACTTATAGAAATAAAGATTGGCAAATTTTAACTATATATAGAAAATTTGGCAAAATTTTCTATAAGAAATAGGAACTTTGGCAAAAATTTTCCATGGCATATAAAATTTTGACAAATTTATATAAGAAATTAAAACTTTTGGCAAAATTTTCTCGTACTACTCAAAAAAAAGTGAACTCTCTATTTCACTAAAGCCAATTTAACTTTATTTTAGTCCATGGAGTTTATTAAATTCTGGGGAGAAAGTTATCCTCTACTCTAACAATTTTTTTGGATCGTAGTTCAAATTAACTAAAAACAGAGAAAAAAATATTACACAAATGAAGGATAAAGATTAACTAAATCGTATCTTCTACAAATATAGTTCAATATTTCTTCTGCATTGTAAATTTTACTACAAATGCCGTTCATCCATGAACTTCGTATGTCACTAAAGACATTCTTGAATTTATGAACCCGCAATTTTCCTTCAAACTACAAGAATTTTCTTTACGAGAAATGAAAAAACTTAATTACGTCTTAATAATTTCTTGAACTTGTCGAAACAATATTTACTTATTTTTTATGAATAGCGGCCGTATGCCGCTTTGTTAATACTGCTTTACGTTTAAAATGGTTTCTAAAAATATTCAAAATTTTTTCTAAAATTAACCAAATTTGTCTTCCTGGTGGCCCGTTCACTGTTTTTTCAGTGTAGGATAACAATTTATGCAAAAAAACATTCCAATGGATATAAAATTTTGACAAATTTACTATAGAAATAAAATTTGACAAAATTATCTTAGAAATAAAATTGTTGACAAAAATTTTCCATGGAAATAAAACTTTGACAAAAATTGCTATATAAATAAAATTTGCACACAATTAAAAAAAAAAGCAAAATAAGATTTTTTGTTTGTTAGTTTTTTTATTTTTTTTTTATTTGTCAAAATAAAAATAAAATAAAAAAAAATAATTATTGAGACAAAATTTTATTTAGTGTTGGGGTAGGGTAAGTGGTCGATTACTATACAATGATCGATCCAAAATTATGAATCTAACGCTGACATGTAATGTTCCAAAACCAAAAGAATTAAAACGCTCACATAACAAGGCGCCAACATTTATTGTTGGCCTCACCTATCTATGAAAAACTAAAAACCATAAATTTTGGTAACAATGCCAACAAATAAATGAGACTGAAAAGAGTCGCAGTCTATGGCATTACAAGCCCAAGCCACCAAATGCCATACAGCTTTTAATGGAAAACGATGAAGAATATGTTGAAAAAATCACACAGCAATCATTGTTGCCACACGAAAAATACCAATATGACCAAAAAAAAAAAAAAAAAAATGATCTGCTCACCGAAATACACAAAAAAAAACGAAATAAAATAAAAAAAATGCTCTTTAAATGGCCATTATGAGGCACTATCTGAGCAATTGAATCTTTTGTTGGTCACATGAAAAATATGAAACTTTTTGAAATGTTTAAAATAAAAACGCGTTTATTTCCCACGCCACTCCTTCCACTCATTAACAACATCACAAAGTTGTGGTAAAGAACACGATTTGTGATGACCACATGATGAGCAAAAATTAGTAAATTGTGAAAATTCTAAATTTTTTTTTATTTGATAGAAAATTTTTCAAATTATTTCATAAGAAAATTTTGTCAAAAATTTTATTTCTATAGAAAATTTTGTCAAAATTTTATTCTATATGAAAATTTGTCAAAATTTTATTTCTATAGAAAATTTATTCAAATTTATTTCAAAGAAAATTTTGTCAAAATGTTAATTTCTATAATAAAATTTTGTCAAAATTTTGTGTTATAAAAATTTTTGTTAAAATTTTATTCCTAAAGAAATTTTTTTCAAAATTTTATTTCTATAGAAAATTATATCAAAATTTTATTTCTGTAGAAAATTTTGTAGTACCTCGTAGAGGAATGTCTTGCCAAATCTATGAGAACATCAAGAATTCGGAAAATATATATATATCGGCTTGTAATTACAATTCTTTAAATCTAGTAATGCGATATTTCTGTTGGTTTTTCAATGGAAACGCTTATGGTTTTATTTACTTGAAGGTAATTGAAAACAAACTGAAATTCAAATTTAAAAGCTGGCCAATTATATTTCAATGTTTTGTTGTGGTTTATTTCGCTTTTCGTAATATCATAGTATTAATGGTGTTGATGGCATGGACATATTGGCCATTCGTTTTGCCAGGCTATTTTGGATTTGTTTTGTGGTTAAGCCTTAGACTTTGGCTTATCCATCCAGATAGTTGAAAACAATTAGAAATACATGGATAAAATATTTGGTCAATCACTAGCACATTTGGACAAGGAACTACAGTGGAAAAGGGAGGGTTTGTAGAATTGACGTACCCATTGTTTTTCCCATTAAGGTGTTTTCATGGCTATGGTGAACAGTGGTTCCAAATTTGCTTTCATTTAAAAAAGGTTCTGCAAATATTTATGCTGGGTCTTTGTGAAATTCAGAATCGATCTAAAGATGTCCGTTCGTCCGTCCGTCCATCTGACTTAAGAACGAAACAAGCAAATGGGCCATATAGAAATAGTTTAAGGTATAGCCCCTATACACAGAGAAGGACTATAATCACCTCATATAGAAAAATATTATTTTTGATGGGGAACATGGAATATTTTGTCGCAAAAAATCTTCCCTTCTCTCACAGAATCTCAGACCCAATTTTCAATAATTTTCTATGTAGTTTTTTGCTCATCATTTTTTTGTTCAGTAAAGATTTTGCCATTTCTTGCTTTTCGCAATAGGAAATATAATTGGCCAGCTTTTAAATTTGAATTTCAGTTTGTTTTCAATTACCTTCAAGCAAATAAAACCATAAGCGTTTTGCATTGAAAAACCAACAGAAATATCGCATTACTAGATTTAAAGAATTGTAATTACAAGCCGATATATATGTTATATTTTCCGAATTCTTGATGTTCTCGTAGATTTGGCACAACATTCCTCTACGAGGTACTAGAGAGAAGATATACATGTCAGCGTTAGATTCATAATTTTGGCATCGATCATTGTATTAATCGACCACTTACCCTACCCAACACTAAATAAAATTTTGTCTCAATAATTTTTTTTTGTATTTTTATTTTTATTTTGACAAATTAAAAAAAATAATAAAAAAAAACTAACAAACAAAAAATCTTATTTTGCATTTTTTTTTAATTGTGTGAAATTTTATTTATATGCAATTTTTGTCAAAGTTTTATTTCCATGGAAAATTTTGTCAACATTTTATTTCTATAGATAATTTTCTCAAAATTTATTTCTATAGTAAACTTTGTCAAAATTTTATATCCATGGAATTTTTTTGCAAAATTTTATTCCTACACTGAAAAAACAGTGAACCCACCAGGAAGACAAATTTTGGTTAATTTTAGAAAATTTTGAATATTTTTAGAAAATTTTAACTAAACAGTATAACAAACGCTGGCATCACGCCGATATCATAAAAATAAGTAAATATTTTTCGACAAGTTCAAGAAAATTTATTAGACATAATTAAGTTTTTTCATTTCTTAAAGAAAATTTTGTAGTTTGAAGGAAAAAATTGGAGTTCAAAATTGCAAGAATGTCTTTAGTGACATACGAAGTTCATGATGAACGCATTTGTAGTAAAATTTACAAATGCAAAGAAATATTGAACTATATTTTAGAAGATACGAATTTAGTTAATCTTTATCCTTCATTTGTGTATATTTTTTTCCTCTGTTTTAGTTAATTTAACTAACGTAACCAAAAAATTGTTAGAGTAGAGGAAACTTTCTCCAAACATAATAACTCCATGAACTAAAATAAAGTTAAATTGGCTTTAGTGAAATAGAGAGTTCACTTTTTTTTGAGTGTACAGAAAATTTTGCCAAATTTTATTTCTATAGTAAATTTTGTCAAAATTTTATATCCATGGAAAATTTTTGCCAAATTCTATTTCTATAGAAAATTTTGCCAAAATTTTCTATATATAGAAAATTTTGCCAAATTTTATTTCTATAGTAAATTTTGTCAAAATTTTATATCCATGGAAAATTTTTGCCAAATTCTATTTCTATAGAAAATTTTGCCAACATTTTATTTATATAGAAAATTTTGCCAAATTTTTTTTTGAGTGTATAGAAAATTTTTTTTTGAGTGTATAGAAAATTTTGCCAAATTTTATTTCTATAGTAAATTTTGTCAAAATTTTATATCCATGGAAAATTTTTGCCAAATTCTATTTCTATAGAAAATTTTGCCAAAATTTTCTATATATAGAAAATTTTGCCAAATTTTATTTCTATAGTAAATTTTGTCAAAATTTTATATCCATGGAAAATTTTGCCAAATTCTATTTCTATAGAAAATTTTGCCAAAATTTTATTTATATAGAAAATTTTGCCAAAATTTTATTTTTATAGAAATTTTTGTCAAAATTTTATATCCATGGAAAATTTTGCCAAAATTTTATTTCATTAGAAAATTTTGCCAAAATTTTATTTCTATAGAAAATTTTGCCAAAATTTTATTTCTATAGAAAATTTTGCCAAAATTTTATTTCTATAGAAAATTTTGCCAAAATTTTATTTCTATAGAAAATTTTCTCTAAATTTTATTTCTATAGAACATTTTCTCTAAATTTTATTTCTGTTGAAAATTTTCTCAAAACTTTATTTCTGTAGAAAATTTTCTCAAAATTTTATTTCTACATAAATTTTTCTGTAAAATTGTCTTTATATAGAAAATTTTTTCAAAATTGTATTTTTGTATTTCTATAGAAAAGTGTTCTCAAAATTTTATTTCGAGAGGAAATTTTGTAAAAATTTTATTTCTATCAAAAATTTTGTTAAAATTTTATTTTATAGAAAATTTATTTCATAGAAAATTTTGTCACAATTTTATTTCTATAAACATTTTCTTAAAATTTTATTTCAAAAAAATTTTTTTTTTTTTCATTT
>PGFW01054912.1:0-13628 GCA_003123925.1 Haematobia irritans | reverse complement strand
ATGACCACCACGAGAGGCCAATTTTTAACTCACTCCGATTTAGTTTTTTGAAATTTTGCACAGGGATAGCTAAATTAGCATTGAAAACTATGCGTTGCCAAATTTTGCGTGAAATCGGTCAGATTTGCGATATTATCTCCTTATATATAGCTTTCGCCCGATTTACACCTCAATTGACCAATCAGAGGGCCAATTTTTTGCTCCTGATTTAGTTGAAATTTTGCACAGGAAAGTTAGAATTTTAGCATTGTAGCTATGCGTGCCAAATTTGGTTGAAATCGGTTCAGATTTAGATATATCTCCATCCTACATAGCTTTCGCCCGATTACACTCATATGACCCACAGAGGCAATATATATGTTTTTTTTTCTTCTGACTTCCAGACAAAAATGGGTCAAAAATACCAACCGAATTTAACCTTGATAAAAAATCGCCACTGCTTCTGTCGCAAAGTTCATCTGTAATAAAATGACTCCCTAATTTTCCTAAACTTTCTAATACATATATATCCCGCAGCGATAAACATCTATAAATAAACTTTTTGCAAAGTTTGCCTTAAAATTGCTTCAGATTTAAATGTTTCCCATATTTATACCCGTCACCATCTACTGTGGTACAGGGTATAATAAGTTTGCTGCATTCCTGGTTATGTTAACGACCAAGAAGGAGTAACCAAAGACCAACCTGTTTAGTAACCGGATCGGCTTAGACTTAAAATTCTGATGTCGAATTTAGCGATGTCCGTCTTGTCTGTCCTGTCCGTCTGTCCGTCCGTCTGTCTGTCCGTCTGCTAACTGTCTGTCTTGTCTGTCTGATCTGTTGATGTATTTTGTGTGCAAAGTACAGCTCGCAGTTTCTCAGTCGATTGTCTAAAATTTGGGTGTTGGGTCCTGTTTCGGCTCAAGACGATCCCGATTGAATTTGGAAAAAATCGGTTCCAGATTTAAGATATAGCTGCCATATATATTTTTCGCCGATCTTGGCTCATAGATTTGGCGTGTATATCAACCGATCTCCTCAAATTCCTACATCGAATATTTTATGCGTGTTCTCGAAAAAACTTGCAAAATACCAGCTAAATTCGGTTTCAGATTTAGATATAAGCTGTCATATATAGCTTTCGCCGATTCTACACTTCATTTGCCCAAAGAGGCGAATTTATACCACTCCGATTTGGTGTGAATTTTTTGCACAGGCGAGTTTAGAACTTAGCCATTGAACTATGCGTGTCCAAATTTCGCGCTTGAATCCGCGGTTCAGATTTGGATATATATCCCATATATACAGCTTTCGCCCGATTTACAACTCATATGACCCACAGAGGCCAATTTTTTAACTCCGATTTAGCTTTGAAATTTTGCACAGGGAGTAGAATTGAAGCCATTTGAACTATGCGTGCCCCAAAATTTTGGTTGAAATCGGTTTCAGATTTTGGATATATCTCCCATATTAATAGCTTTCGCCGAATTTACACTCATATGACCACACCGAGGCAATTTTTTGCTCCGATTTAGTTGGAAATTTTGCACAGGGAGTAGAATTAGCATTGTAGCTATGCGTGCCAATCTTGGTTTGAAATCGGTTCAGATTAGATATATCTCCCATACATAGCTTTCGCCCGATTTACACTCATATGACCACAGAGGCCAATATATATGTTTTTTCTGATTCGACAAAAATTAGGTCAACAAATCCAAACAATTAATCCTTGTAAAATCGCCACTTGCTTCTGTCGCCCAGTTGTAAAATGACTCTAATTTTCCTAAACTTTTCTAATACATATATATCTAGCAACCGGATAAATCATAAATAAACTTTTGTCCAAAGTTTCCTTAAAATTTTGCTTACAGATTTAAATGTTTCCCATATTTTTTTACTCCAACATTTGTGATTCTCCACCCTAGTGCCATTAGCCCGACTTAAATTTTGAGTCTATAGATTTTGTAGAAATCTATCAAATTCTTCCAGATCGAGCTAATATTTAAATGTAACCTGTAGTTGGTGGACAAACCTTTATCATATAAGCCCAAACACATTTGACGGATGTGATCATGATATCGAAAATTGTAGATCCCTACAAACTGGTGCAGGCCCTCAAAATATAGTTCGTCCACCACTCGCTCCGACTTTAGACTTTCCTTCACCTTGGTTTTCTTTTCGGTCTCTTGCCTTTGAATTGCGTTTCCATTATAACAATAACTATTGCGTTATTCCGATTCACCTAATGCAACACATCCTCCTGAAAGCTGTTACACAAAAAATAATTTTGTTTCGAAGATTTCTTTTAACTCGATTTTATTTCTATTTTATTTGCGTTCGTGATTCTGATGCGATTCGATTTGTTTGGGTTTCTGTGAGTTACTTTTTAAAAATATTTCAAATTGTAAGCACTCCGAAAATATGTCTTGCGGTTTATTTTTGTAAAATCCATTTGGCTTTGTATTTATTTTTGGCACTCGAGAAACAAACGTAGTTACATTGCAAATTGAAACAAGTACACGAGTTCTGATTGAAAAATAAACATTGTCAAAAAAATTTTTTCAAAAAGTATTATCTTCTACATCATACTGGGAAACGATCCGAACATAAGTCTCTCATTCAAATATATCCGCCTCTCAGACGAGCCTATACAAGGACTATCTCCAAACGTTCATCTAAACAATCTTTCCATTTCACTTATATTCACCTCTACCTTGGTGCCACATGGTCCTAGCATGCCCGCCTTGTCCATACACAATAGGTCGTAACGCCTCTTAGGCGGTGCTTCCCCTCAATTTCAATCTATCTTGGTTCGAACCAAACACCCAACAACAAAAGCTTTCTCCAACGGCCTGATTCATCCCCACCGCTCAAGTAATGCCCGCGGGACATCTTCTAGAGCGATGCAGACTTTCACAAAGCTCTTTCTCCTCAAGTGTGTTCACCCGTGGTCAATATTTAAAGCAGAATCCGCTCACACCGTTCGGACTCGGGTTATATCAAAACACGTGCAGTCCATTGGATTTGAGAACTTAACATGGAATCCCGGCGGCAGCACTCAAGTGATAAGAGAAGAGTTACACCTATACCTGTGTGCGTATCACATTCGGTGACCCTCAAGCTGAATCTTAGTCTAAGTCAGATAGCTGATACACTCGTCTGCCAAACCTAACCTAAATACAACCTAACCACCTACCCATCCACCAACTACTTTTCGCATATCCCGTTTCGTCCTATACCACATCCCGAAACATATATTTAAGCTTTCAGCACACCCATAAAAGTATATACCATCCATTCGAGACGTTTCCTGTGTGTCTCGACAATTATCTGAGTCGATCAGTGCATGTCCGTCCACTTTGTTGATAAATCATCAGCTAATCCTTCACTATCTCCGAAACAAACAACCAGCTATCGACTTTAAACTTTGGCACACAGTAGTTCGTTTGATGTCTAGTAAAATCGTGTCCATTCAGGTATCCGCAATTATGGGCCATATTCGCCGTCTCGACTTACCTACGTTATAGCCACCCATGGATAAACGGGACTCTTCAGATTTGGCCTTGCGGAGCCTCCAAAGAGATAGGACAAACTATTTTCATCCCCGCATCTCTGTGTCTCAGTAATTTGGTACATACTGGTGTTCTAGTCCCAACATCTAATTGATGGTCCCTCTAACCACAACCATGCCGAAAACGTGGTTCACATCAGGTCCATAGATTATATACGCCCCCATATAAGGACCCTCAGATTTTACTTTGCGGAAGCCCAAAGCAGAATGTACATGTTCATCTCGATCCGGACTGAAAATTCATGGTACATAGTGGTTGGTATACCTGGTTCCGGAAAAACGCACGCAACAATTGGTCCACATGCGGTTCCATAATTATATATATCCCCATAATAAACCGATCCCAGATTTTGGCTTGCGGAGCCTCAAAGAGAAGCAAATTTCATATCGATTCGGCTTGATAGATTTTGTACGAGTTATTCAGTTCTTATGGTCTCTGAACAAAATCGTGCCCAAAAATTGTCCATATTACTCCATAATATATTATAGCCCCCCATTATAAACCGATCCCCAGATTTGGCCTTGAGGAGGCCTCACCAGAGAAAAGCAAATATTTTCCAATCCGATCCGATGACTGGAACACCATCCCCCTCCCTTCGGTACACCACTAGTATGGCTTTGGTTACTCACTGGTCATTCGAAAAACCCAGCACATCAATTTTGGCCATCATCTCGTTACATAAAATTATATTATATCCCCCATTTAAACCGCATCCCCACGATTTGGCACCTTGCGGTTACAGCCTCCAAAAGAAGAAGCCAAATCTTCATTCGATTCGGTTGAAATTTTGTACGAGTTATAGTTTTAGTGGTCTCTAATCCAAATCGTGCCAATAATTCGGTCTCATGTCACTCCATAATTATATATAGCCCCCATTCATAAACCGATCCCCAGATTTGGCTTATGCGGAGCCTTTTCACAGAAAAACGCAGAATTTTTCATCTCCAGATCACGAGTTGACTCGCTGAAATCTTCTGGGTACATATGTTTCCGGCTATATGGTCTCGAACACCACCACGCACCCACCAATTTGGTCCCCACCACCGTACTTGCGTCCAGTCAAGCTATATATATCCACCTATATTAAACCAGATCCCTAGATTTGGCTTGCGAGAAGCCTCAAAGAGAAGCAATCCTTCATCCGATTCGGTTTTTTGAAATGTTTTGTACGAGCTTATTATTTAAGTCGGTCTCTGCTAACAATTCGTGCCAAAAGTTGGTTCCATACTCAGCCTCCATGACCCATTTAATATCAACAGCCCCTCATTATAAACCGATCCCCAGATATATGGCTTGCGGAGCGACCACTAAAAGAAAAGCTAAACTCCGTCATCCGATCCGGCGAACTTTGCGTACATGTGTTCCGATGAACGCTATACATAGTCCAGTTAGAATATGGTCCAAAATGCGGTCTAACAACCAATGACATGAATTGGTATCCATCGAGCTTCAAATTATATATAATATAACAGATCCCCATATTTGGACCTCTCGTATCGGTTCATATTCATGGTTGCCACTCGAGCCAAAAATAGTCTACGAAATTTTATCTATACTGAATAGAATAATTTATAATTTTATTTCTATAGAATATTTTGTAAAAATTTTTATCGAATAGAAAATTTTATCAAAGTTTTATTTCAAAGAAAATTTCTATAGAACATTTTGTCATAATTTCTTATTTATGGAAATTTTGTAAAATAATATATAATAAGATATCATTATATAACGCGGCATTTTTCTTTATACCCTGCGAGCAATGGGTGTCCTCTTGGTTCGTCTTTTGGCAAAAATGCTCAGGGTGGGCTCCTAATCGCTAATATCGACCATGTCCGTCTGTCTGTGAACTACATTTTTTGTAACCAAAGTCCTAGATGGTCGCCGTTAGTCCAATCGACTTCAAATTTGGGCACAAGTATGTGTTTTGGTTTCAGAATAGAACCCTATAGATTTTGGAAGAAATCGGTTCATATTCAAGATATAGCTCCCATATATAATTAGTTTCGCCCCGATATGGACTTATATCGACCCAGAAGCCAGAAGTTTTACCCTGATCTTGCTTAAAATTTTCTTGCACATAGAAAGAAAAAAATTAGTACTATAGTCAAGATGTGTGCATATATTTATTGAAATCGCGTTTCAGATTTTTCAGACACTAGCTCCAATATATATCGTTCTCGCCGATTTACACTCATATGACCACAGTGGCCAATTCTTTTTACTCGATTTCATTGAAATTTGCACAGGGAGAAGAATTAGCATTGTAGCTATGCGTGCCAAATTTGCGTTGAAATCGGTTCAGATTTAGATATAACTCCATATAAGAGCTTTCGCCGATTTACATCACTATGACCACAGAGGCCAATTTTTTACTCCGATTTAGTTGAAATTTTGCACAGGGAGTAGAATTAGCATTGCAGCTATGCGTGCAAAATCGGTTCAGATTTAGATATAGCTCCCATATATTTTTCCTAAACTTCTAATACATATATATCGAGCGATAAATCATAAATAAACTTTTGCGAAGTTTCCTTAAAATTGCTTCAGATTTAAATGTTTCTCATATTGTTTTTTACTAACATTGTGTTCCACCCTAGTGCATTAGCCGACTTAAATTTTGAGTCTATAGATTTTGTAAAAGTCTATCAAATTCTGTCCAGATGAGTGAGTGATATTTAAATGTATATATTTGAGACAAACCTTTATACATAGACCCCAACACATTTGACGGATGTGATATGGTATCGAAAATTTAGATCTACAAAGTGGTGCAGGGTATAATATAGTCGGCCCCGCCCGACTTTAGACTTTCCTTACTTGTTTAGTTTTAATATATACCACGTATGAACTAACTTACAACCCAAGTAATTCGATTGTGGATGACAGTCCTTAGTAGAAGTTTCTACGCAATCCATGGTGGAGGGTACATTAGCTTCGGCCTGGCCGAACTTACGGCCGTATATACTTGTTTAAAACTGTTCTTTCCATTTTTGTGTACCTCTTAGTTAAAGATGAATATTTTGGAAAATATTTGGAAATGAAAACATCAAGAATTGTACCAAACAGTAAAAATAGATCATTAGTGGTACAATTCTATAGAAGATTTTGCAAAATTTTATTTCTATAGAAAATTTTATCCAAAATTGTATTTCTATAGAAAATTTTCTCAAAATTTTATTTACATAGAAAATTTTGTTAAAATATTATTTCCATAGGAAATTTTATTTCCATAGAAACTTTTTTTTTTTAAATTTTATTTCTATAAAAAATGTCGTCATAATTTTATTTCCATAGAAGATTTTGTCAAAATTGCATTTCTCTAGAAGATTGTATTTCTCTAAAATATTTTCTCAAAATATTAATTCTATAGAAAATGTTGTCTAAATTTTATTTATTTAGAACATTTTACATAAGTTTTCCTTCTATGGAATATTTATCAACATTTTATTTCTATAGAGGATTTTGTCAGAATATTATTTCAACAGAAAAGTTTCCAATTTTTTTATTACAGTTTTTGGTTTTTTTCTATGTTTTTTTTTAATTATATTTCTATAGAAAATTTTGTCGAAATTTTTATTTTGGAGATGAATATTTCGGAAAATCTACCAAACCATCAAGAATTCTACCAATCTACCAAACAGTAAAAAAATCTATAATTTTGGTAGAATTCTACCAACTGTGGCAACCGGCTCCTAAAGCAAAATATTTTTTTTTGGGTGGTGAACATGAAACATTGTGGCTGCAAAAATGTTATTTTCTCGCCAATCTTAAAATGTCCTATAAAAAACATTTTGCCATAGAAGTAGATCATATTCCTTCACATTAAGTTCATGAAACTGCAAATGTTGCAAATGTTTTGAGCTGCAGTACTGCAATTGAAAATTTATAAAGGATTCTTTTGCAAATCACCCTATTTGTAATTTAAAATCAATCTTTAATTCAAAGGTATTGCAATTAAATCTCCTCCTTCGTCCACCCTGTCATTTTTGCACGATGCTTCTCTCATTGGGGTACTGTGGATTGTCAATTAACGACAACTGACTTGGTTGTTTAACATTGAAATCTTTGTGTACCAAAATGTTTTTGAACTTTACGAATTATCTGAGTACAAACAATTATCAATTGGAACCACAAATATAAACAGCTACATATACATCTACACAAACATGCATACATATATACAATATGAGCAAGTACTCAAGTCAGAATATATTGGCATAGGTATAGCCCCTTTCATACACAAAAGTATGAGAATGTGTGACAAAGTAAAAATAAAAGAAAAACACAGCTACACATACACACACACACCTACAGATCTCAAAATCAACAATAGCGTTGAAAGAAGCCATATCATCAAGAGGTCATTCGTCCCCCAGATAGGGAAGGACTATCCCAATCCATATGAAATTGTGAAACTCTTGTCCAAGTACGCAGCAAAATTTTTGCATTTCGAACGAATTCATCAGCATATGCTGTTGCTGTTCAAAGTCTCTCCTCACCACGATTTCCATTGTTGTTCGCCATGGCTATTTATTTAACATTTATTAATACAAACAAAAATTCATTTCATTTGTGAATAACAGAAAAAAATAAAACAACAAATTAATATCAAAGTGTGTAAAGAGTATGAAAAAAAAAACAAAATTATAAAAATTCAAACGAAAATCTTCAATAAGAAGGGAGGTTGAGACAAGCTACCCTAATATACAGTTAGTGTAGTTGAGAAATAATAAATGGTTCACTGGTGATACACTTCTAATTTTATACACAGGAAAAAATGTTACCTAAATATTTTCAATTAAAAACTATATTGGGTTTGGTGATACCACGGAATCTTGTGAATAACAAATACATGGACAGATGGACGGACGGACGAGCACCAAGGGCGAGATCTACTCAGCAAGTGATTCTGAGTCGATCGGTAAATATTTTATGGGGTATAAAATCAATATTTCTTCTAGGCACATTTTTGGCATATAAATATTGATAAAAATTAAACAAGTATATACGGCCATAAGATCGGCCAGGCCGAATCTTATGTACCCTCCACCATGGATTGCACAGAAACTTTTACTAAAGACTGTCATCCACAATCGAATTACTTGGGTTGCGGTAACACTTGCCGATGACAAGGTATCGTAAAACTTCTTAACACCGTGTTCTCAATTGTAAGTTAGTCCATACGGGGTATATATAGAAATAAAATTTTGACAAAATATTTCATAGAAATAAAATTTGACATAAATTTTCTATAGAAATAAATTTGACAAATTTTATATAGAAATAAAATTTTGACAAATTTTCTATAGAATAAAAATTTGACAAATTTTCTTTAGAATAAAATCTTGGCACATTTTCTTGTATAAAATTTTGACAAATTTTCCATTAGCAAATCTAATGTTGACAAATTTTCTATAAACAAGTTAAGGAAAGTCTAAAGTCGGGCGCGGTCGTCTATATTATACCCTGCACCACTTTGTAGATTAAATTTTGTGATCACCAATATCACACTCCGTCAAATTGTGTTTGGGTCGGTATACTATAAAGGTTATGTCCATCGTATATATACATCCTTAAATATCAACTATTCCTCCATTGGAATGAATATGATTAGACTTTTACAAAATTACCTACTACCGAGCCCTCAAAATTAACAGTTGTGTAACTGCCTACTGGGTGGTGGAAACATATATTTAGTAAAAAACAAGAACAGGAAAGTCTAAGAGTCGGGCTGGGGTCCAAAACTTAGTTTACTAGCCGACTGCACCACTTTGCTAAGATCTAAATTTTCGCATTACCATATCACACTCCGTCAATGTGTCTCTGGGCGGCTGATATATATATAATGGTTCTGTCCCCAACTAATACATTTAAATAATTACTCGATCTGCGAAGAATTTTTGATAGATTTCTAAAAAATCTATAGACTGCAGAATTTAAGCGGCTAATGCCAGCTAGGGTGTGAACACCAATGTTAGTTAACAAAACATATGGGAAACATTTAAATTCTGAAGCAATTTTAAGCGAAACTTTGCAACAAAGTTTATTTCTCAGATTTTACCTCGCCCGAAATCGATCTATATGTATTACGAAGTTTAGGGAAAATTAGAGCTTCATTTTACACCCGTCCTGCGACAAAGCTACGGTGGCGATTTTACAAGCGAAATTGTTGTATCTTTGCGACCATTTTTGTTCGAAATCCAGAAAAACACTATATACTTGGCCTCTGCTGTGGTCATATTGAGTGGTAAATTCGGGCGCGAAAGCCTATGTACTGGGATGATTCCTATATCTAAATGCTGAACGATTTCAACCATAACCTTGGGCACCGCATAGCTACTAAGTGCTACATTCTACTCCGCTGCTAGCAAAAGATTTTCAGAACTAACATTCGCGAGAGCCAAAACAATCGTGGCCTCTGTAGAGTCATATGAGTGTAAATCGGGCGAAAAGCTATATATGAGGGAGATATATCCAAATCTGAAACCGGATTTCAACCAGAAGTTTGCACGCATAGTATCGTCAATGCTAATGTTCTTACTCCCCTGCTGTCATGCAAACTTATTCAACTAAAATCGGATAGTTAAAATTGGCCTCATGTGCTGTTCATATGGTGTAAAATTCGGTGGCAGAGTAATGGCGAGTTTATATCGCAAATATATCGGCATGAACCGATATTTCAACCAAATTTAGCACGCCAGTAGTTACAATGCCTATTCTACTGGCCTGCTGCAAAACTTTCAACCAAATCGGAGGGTTAAAATTCGGCCCTTTTTGAGGGCAATTGAGCGTAAATCGGGCGCAAAGCTATAATATGACAAGTATATCTAAATCTTGCAACAGATATTAGGCTGGTATTTTGCAAGTTTATTCGAGACCCAATAAAAATATTTTCGGATGTTACGCGAATTTGACGGATGATCGCGAATTGATATACACGCCAAATTACTGACCAGATCGCGACATATATATGGAGATATTAAATTCTGGAACCGATTTTTCCAAATCAAATAGCATGTTGCATCGTCTTTGCAGCCAAACAGTGACCCCACACCAAACTTTTCTAGGACAATCGGACTAAAAAACTGCACGAGCTGTTACTTGCACACAAAAAAATATCATCAACAGACAGACAGACAGACAGACAGGGACAGACGGACAGACAGACGGGACAGACAGACGGATCAGACAGACAGACGCGAACATCGCTAACATCGAACTCAGGGAATTTAATTCTAAGCCGATCCGATATACTAAAAAGTTGGTCTATGGTTACTCTTCTTGGCGTTACATACCAAATGCACAAAACTTATTATACCCTGTACCACATAGTGGGTGACGGCGTATAAATATGGGAAACATTTATAATCTGAAGCAATTTTAAGGAAACTTCAGCCAAAAAGTTTATTTCATGATTTATCGCTCGATATATATTATTTAGAAGTTTAGCGAAAGTTAGAGTCATTTTAAACAACTTTCAAACTAGAGCTGTGGCGATTTTAACAAGGAAAATGTTGGTATTTTACCATTTATGTCGAAATCAGAAAAAACATAATATGCGAGCTATATCTAAATCTGGACCGCATTTCAAAATTCAAATGTTGACATACATCACTATATCCTAATGTACTCCTAGTCAGTAAGCGTAGTAAGGCCTCTGGGGCGGCAGGGCTTAGCCCCCTCCAGAAAAAAAATTAGCCCCCCCCCCCCCTAGAATGATGAAAACTATAATGATGTTCATTATATATTGTTACTCGTTAGTATAATAGGGCGGCTACAGCCCCCTGGTTAATATGTCTAGATACTGGCAATGCCCTCTAGTGCAAAAAATTCCAACCAAAATTGGGCCAAACTCTGGCCTTCTGGGGCCATACAAGTCATATCGGGCGAGAATATATCTCATGCGAAGCAACTACTCTAGAATGGCTGAACGGATTATCAATCATATATGTTGCGAGCACTTGGAATGACTCATTACTACAAATTGTCTCACTCCTTTCCGCACAATCCTTCAAGCGTAATCGGCGGATTCCAAACCAAAATAACTCTAGCATTCTCGGGTCTATATATACGGCGCATAATTATTGTCGATGCGACAATCTTCATATATATGGGAGCTATATCTAAATCCGAATCGATTTCAACTAATCATTCTGGAATAGTATCAATGACCTTATATTACTCTAGGCAAAATCACAAAAGATTGGTCGTCAAAATCTGTGGCTTTCTAGACCAATCCTACTCGAGCTCATATCGGGTCCGAAGAAAATCATTCAACTGACAGCTCATATTCCTAACTATGCTGACACGATTTCAATCAAATTGGCACGCATCAGTCGTATCAATAGTAATCTACTCACTATGTGTCATACATTCTTCAACTAAATTCCAACGAGCAAAATTAAGATTGGGCTTCGGACGTCCAATTGATGTAGGTGTAAATCGGCGATATCTCGAATATAGCTATAAAGTTTATTGGAAAGTATTATCTAAATTCTAGTAACCGATAAACCAATATTGCAGTTGGAATTTCTTACAATGTCAAGTTCATACTCCCTGATGAACAGAAAACTTTCAACACATCATCAGAGCATATAATATACTTCTCGGAAATTTTCACCAGCGCAATACCCTTGCTGTCTATATGAGAAGTGTCTCAACAATCGACGTCAGGCGACTAAGCATGATGACATATCGGGAGTTATATCCATCAATATTTGAACCGAATTTCAACCAATCTTATGGTGACGATTAAGCGGTACCATATGCAAATTTACTCTCTCGCTTGCAAAATTTCAACCAAATTGGGGGTCAAAAACTCCTGGCTTCTGGCGACCATAGTCCATATTACGGGCGAAAGATACTATATGGGAGCTATATCTAAATCTGAACCGATTTTCAATTAGGAATTTCTGCTCGCACGACATTTATCTATAGTCGCGAAAATTGTCCTTCTCTGTGCAAAATTCTTAAGCAACAATTAGAGTATAAAAAACTGTGGCTTCTGCGGGGCCATTATAAGATCCATATCGGGCGGAAAAGATATATATGGGCAGCCTTACTATTCTAACATCCAATCCGATTTCAATCAAAATCTTGCCCAGCCCACCTGAACTTTACTAACTCAATTGTACTCCTAGTGCCAAAAACCTTTCAACAAATTCGGGCCAAAAACCTCTGGCTTCTGGGGCCAGTCATAGAGTTCCATAATCGGGCGAAAGATGTATATCCGCGACGCTATATCTCAAATCCGTGAACCGGGGTCCGGACCTTTCCATCAAAATTTTGCACACTTGACTATACGACTAAGTGTATACTTGTTGTACAAACATTCTCACAGAATAATCCGGTATAAAAAGCTCGGCTGCTGGGTCCCATTTTATTTAGGCATTATCCGTGGCGAACCAGATACTGATATGGGAGGCTATATCTAATCTGGACACCTGATTTCCTTCCAAAATCCGAAATAGGGTTCAAATCTGCCACGCCAAATTAGGAAACATGTTGCCCAAATTTGAAGGCGATTGGACTTAGAATTGCGATCTAGACTTTGATCACAAAAATGGTACGTTCACAGACAGACGGACGGACGGACGGACAGACGCGAACACTGCGTTACTATTGCAATCCAGGACCCACCCTGAGCATTATTGCCAAAGACAGGCCTTTGTCTATCTCGTACCCTTTCTGGGTTTACATAACATAGCACTAAAACTATAATACCCTGCTTTCCACAGTGCTGGCGCAGCCTGGTATAAATTTGGGAAACAAATATTTAAATCTGAACGTCAATTAAGGGGCAAATAATTCCCCGAAAAAGTTATTTATCCATTTATCGCTCGATATAGTCATGTATTACGCACAGTTTAGGAAAATTAGTCTGGGTCATTTTTCACAACTTTGGTCGCACCTTAGAGCAGTGGCGATTTTCACAAGGAAAATGTTCATAAGTATTTTGACACATTTTTTGTCGAAATCGCGAAAAACATTATATATGGCGAGCTAATATCTAAATCTGTAACCGATTTCAACCAAATTTTGCAACACATAGCTACAATGCTAATTCTACTCCCTCTG